>PVIU01014712.1:0-50922 GCA_004026605.1 Ondatra zibethicus
AAAACTATTTAAAATTTCCTGATTCTCCATCCCCTTTTAAAGCCACTTTGTATCCTTCCTTAGCTCCCCCTGTTCAAGTTGATAAAACTGTAAAACATTTCAAATCTCATATGAAAAGACAGAAGTAACTATTGGAAAATTAAAATATATGACCTTAAACTTAATTATACATAGAAAACCTGTGTCAAATCTTTGATTTGTTTGATGGAAAATAAATTGAATTTTCTGCATTATATATCTGAAAGGTAAGGAAACCTGTCATTAATTCATATGGTTTTCTTGCTTAGGAAAGAGTGTTTTTATGACACCATTCTGGTCTCCAAAGACACAGTTCTGTGAATAAAATTAAAAGTCAGTAGATGAGCTACAGTGCTTTAGAGAATTTCAATAAGAAGATGAGAGAGATTAAAGTGAAATGTTTTGTAGATTGCTTCTCCTGTAAGAATCCTGAGACACTAATGTCAAAAGAGATAAAGCCTCAGTCTTGCCATCTATAAAATGGAACACTTCCCATCACAACCCCTACAGATCTTGAAATATTAATCTCAACTTTCCCCCATAGCCCCTGAGTCTTGAAGAGTTACAAATATAACTCCAAAATGAGCAAAAGGATGACTAACATGGAAGAACGGAAAGAAAAACAACCATGAGATCAGAAGAAGGGTTTTGTTTTTCTGCTCTGCTACAGAATTTGCACGGTCTGAAGATGTAAAACTGGACCACTGATAAATTTATGAAATGGAATTATGTGAGTGTTGAATCATTACCTATAGGAATAATTCTTGCTAGCTATCCAAGTTGGATTGGCTTACCACATTGCAGATGTGCAAGGTTAAAGGAGCAGTGCAGTGTCAACATGTCCATGACATCAGGAATCCAGAGCATATGGGAAACAGTGGCAGAAGCCAACTTTGGGATGTCCTAAGGAAGAAGCTATCATGGAAATTGCTTCAAGTCAAAAGAAATAGTGAACTCTTAGTACTAAATTTAGTCAATGAGTAAGTGATGAAAGTCAAAGTTCTCTGCTTTCAGTTTTCTTTACTTTATCAATGCTCATTGCTAGAATAGATTTTAAGTATTTGTATGGTGGCGTATAGAACATAAAGTGAGAGTATATTTTGGGATAACTTACATGTTCTTTACATTCTAACTATACACTAATATCCATCCTCATCCAAGAGACAACCTGAATTGCCTAAATTATTCTAATCTTTCGATATAGAATGTTCTCTTTTAAAAAACTAAAATGTGGAGCTAGAGAGACAGCTTACTGGTTAGTAACACTGACTGCTCTTCCAGAGGACCTTGGTTCAATTCTCAATATTCTAAGTGTGGTCGTTTGAAATAACATGGCTCCCATAGACTCACAGGGAGTGACCCCATTAGGACCTGTGGCCTTGCTGGAGTGGGTGTGACTACTTTTGGAGGAAGTGTGTCACTAGAGGTTGGGCTTTGAGGTTTCAGTAAGCTCAAACCACATCCAGTGTAATAGTCCACTTCCTGCCACCTGCAGATCAAGTTATGAAATTTTCAGCTTCTCCTCCACACCATTTCTGCTTGCCTGCATGCCACCGTGCTTCCTGACATGACAATAATGGACTAAACTTCAGAAACTGTAAGCCATCTAATTAAATGTGTTTCTTTAGCGCATTGCAGTGTTGCAGTGGTCATGGTGTCTCTTTGCGACAATAAAAACCCTAAGACACTCATCGCAGCTAATAACGATCTGTAATTCAAATTCCAAGGAGATATTATGCCTTCTTCTGGCCTTCAAGGGTTTATATGCATATAATACACAAACTTATCTGCACATATATATAAAATAAAAATAAATAAAACTCAAAATGCTACTACTCAAAATGTTAATTTAAGCAAAAAATTCAACCAAAATAAGGGAAAATATTATGGAGGTGTAACATGCCATTGTTTAACAACAAATAAATTGATAAAAATATTATTCACTGTATTTTATGGGGCTCTGACACTTGTCAGATGTGTGTGTGTGTGTGTACGTGTGCATTTTATTCAGTGTAAGCATATGTTTGATTTTATTTATAATTTTCTCATTGAAATATTTTTCTTCAAATGATACAAATGATGAGATACCAATTTATCTGTGCAAATATCAAAATCTCATCTAAGGAATTATATTAAGAAGAATTGTGCAAAGTTACTAGATCATACTAGAGTTAAGTATGTAAAAGAGACATTAATTCTGAGCTTCAAAGCCAGAGATATCGTCTGAGGTGCACTGAACATCTCAAGTCAAATCATCTCCCACATGCCATTCCATGACACTGCATTCTTTTATCTCTGTATGTGCATATGTGTATAGCTGAGAGGATTTCCAGAGTGCTTTAGGTCAGGAGAGAAGATCTACTCTGAATGTGAGTGGTGGCCTCCTTTGGCCTGGCCTCCTAGAATGAATAATGCAAGGCACCAGAAAGCCACTACTCCCTCTTCTCTGACAGCTGACTGGTGCTTCCTCCGTGGCCACGAAACATGTCTCACTGATGCTTCTTCCCACTTCGATGAGCTATCCCCAAGGCTACGAGACAAGATAAACTTGTCCTGCCTTAAGTATCTTTTTGTCAGCTCTCACATCACAGCCACAATGAAAGTGATAAGGCACTCGTGTTTTTTCTGTAGATTATGCTTTCAAATCATTTTGTGTAATGGATCTCTTTCAACTACTGAACACACTAAGAAGCCTGGAATAATGGAGAAACTAGTAAATCTGATTTTTGCCTAAAGATGTTTTTCTGCAAACATTTTTAGAAAAGCAGAATATGTATGTATTTGTGTGTGTATGTATGTATGTATGTACATGCATATGTATGTATGTATCTGCATTTATCTGGCTGCTACAGTAAAATGGGGACATCTCTACAACTTTCATTTTAATTTAATTATTCTAGTTCATAAATCTAGAATAATGTTGATAATCTTTCCTAGAATTTAGAGGCAATTCTCATACTTTTGATGTAATTTTTTAAAAATCATATCGAGTTCCAGGGTGGAAGTTACATTTTGTAATCATGAATGAAAATACCAGAGAGATTTCAGTTTCAGGCAACTCTCCAAGTAGTCTTAAGAATAGGAAACAAAATTTCCCAACATCAGCTTGAGGCTGTCACAAAATCTCAACTAACAACTTATTGTCCATGACTGTTTAGAGCTAAAAGTGACCTGTGTAGTTCTGGTAGTGAAAAAATGCCTGCATGCTAATGACTCAATCCTCATACCTTTCCTGTTGATACGGCCTCTTTTTAGTTTGAAATAAAAAGGTTCCCAACTCTTTATTTGCATCCATAACCCTCTTGTAGCTGAATGAAGCTAATTAACAGATTTATTTCTAGTCAATATTTCAAATTCTTTTTCAAGATTGTGCATTCTCGATAAAAGAACTGGGCAGTGCATGACAACATTTGTATTTTTCTATCCCCCCACTTGAAGGCAGGAAGAATGGTTTGAGATGAAGTAGCTGTTTTGTAATAGGGATTAGAAATAAGGAGCTAGGTGCTTCTGGAGTACACTGGGTTCATTGCCCCTGCATTGGCATGTTCATGTTCTAACTTATATAAGAAAAGAAGAGGAGTTTTGTTTGTTTGAATAACTATTAACTAAATTTCTGATGTTCATATATCAAAGCTTTCCCTAAAATTATTAATTTTGATGATTTTACTTTTAAGATAGAAATTTAAAAAGACACTCAAAGAGAAGAAGAAATTTAGAGTCATGAGAACTTTTCATACAAAATAAATTGCAATGACCTTTATCTCCTATACTTATATAAATATTCTGTGGCCAGAAATCCATGGGGATAATGGGTTCACAGAAATTGTTTCCTCAAAGAAAAGAAACACCAAAGGCAACAAATTTGCTCCTGGTGGTAGATGCCAAAACTGCTGATAATCCCAGGTGAGAGCAAGATGGAAAATTCCCTGCAATATTTGCTATTGATAATAGTGATCTTCTTGATTATTATCTTATACAATACATTTAAGCAAGTTATTGTCTTCTGTAGTTGCTCACTGGTGCATCAAAACATTTGGATGACAAGGCAGGATTCTGTTGTGTCTCAAGCTGCTCTTCATGCAGAGATCTAGTTCTATCATTGGGTATTTTTGTCTTGTTGTAGATTTGAGAAAGCTGAGCTCTATGATAGGCAGACAATGGCTCCTGGATGTGAGTATTGTGAGTATTTGAGACTTTCCATGTTAGTTTCCTCTCATACTTTTTTTTGCTTTTTAAATTAATGGTTCCATAGGTCTCCAAATTGACTGCATGTCATACACGTCTTGTTTCAATCTTAAGTTATGAATTTATGTTAAATCAAGTGAATATTTCCTACCTTTTTATATCTTTTTATATAACTTTACACACAGAAAATTTTTCTCTCATTTTGGTGTGAGAGGTCCTTTTGTCCATGTGTTGCTTTTATTGGTTAATGAATAAAGAAATTGGCTTGGCCTAAGAGGGCAGAAGAGAGTGAGGTGGGAGAACTAAATTGAATGCTGGGAGGAAGAAGGCCTATTCAGTGAGAAGCCATGTAGCCTGCCAGAGACAGACACTCAGTGGAACTTCAGCCGGTAAGCCACAGCCATGTAGCGATACACAGATTAATAGAATGGGTTAAATTAATATGTAAGAATTATCCAATAAGAAGCTAGAGCTAATGGGCCAAGCAGTGATTTAATTAATACAGTTTCTGTGTGATTATTTAGGGGCTAAGCGGCTGAGAACCAACAAGTGGCCCTTCCTCCAACACTTACTGGTGCTGACGTCCTGCCCAAGCTCTGCATCTCTTTCACATTTCCACGCATATTACTCACAAACAAATCCTTTTAGTAAAGTGTTTGGCATCTTTATCTCCTTTTATGAAAACACAATTCTGAGATTTCCAATTACACATATGGACCAGATGTAAGCCATGACTTAAATGAACAGGGAATTCAGTATGCTTTTGCAATAATGGGATATGTACTGTATTTCTTTGATGATAGCATTTCCTTACTAATTCCCTGCTGCTGCAAGTGCTTGTCCCTCCTGGCAGGTTTTCTTTTTGTGCCTTTTCCACTTTCTCTGATCCAAGGGGAAAAAAATCTAAAAATGGAGGAAAAAATGAAAATAGGACTTTCTGCATGATCTCCAAACGTCAATGTGAATTAATGAAGGAAATGTTACTCGCAGTTGCAGAATGGTTGAATTATGGTACTATCTGGTCCCAGAATTCCTGTGAATTCTTCTCAACACAGTCAAGGTAAGCAGCTACCGTCATAATCAGATTTTCTTTGTTTACTTCTTAAAATAAGGTCTCATTAGCCTTAGCTAGCTTAGAACTCTTTTTGTAGACCCGGCTGGCCCTGAGCTTAGAGATCTGTCTGCCTCTGCTTTCCAAGTGCTGGGATTCAAGGATTGTGCCATCAGGCCCACCTGAATCAAGTTTGAATGTACATTTTGAAGCTCTCTCCACTGCTATGGTATTAAAAGCCTGTTAAATGTATTCGTGATAAAATGAAAGGAAACCTTATGTTTATATGGTGTAAGTGTGTGTGCATGCACACTCAAACTGACGGGGTTGATTACTCCAGATTCTATAATATACATATTTACCTCATCATTTCATCCAAATTTCATTATGCAAAAGCATACATGAAAGTCCTACAAAACTTACTGTCACATTCTCACATCATCTACTGGTATCGTTTGCAAATTTTTCTGCCCATCATTGTGTACAGCAGTATCAGAGCCTTTCAATAATCGCATCTGTCAGGCACTTTTGTTCTCTGTCTTCTTTAATGAATCTCCTTGCAAATGTCAACATTTTAGCATCATCTATAGAATCGGACAGGCTTCGGCTCAAGCCATAGATTTATCCTGCTCATCCAATAATGCCCTCTATCAATGTACCCTCTACTTCTTATGACATCTCTACTTTTCCCACCCTGATTATTTTAAAGTCCCCGAGATTATATCTGAGTGGGTCCATCTGAATAATCAGGGCAGTCTCTCCTTTTCAAAGATTTAATTATCATATCCACAAAGTATTTTCACTATCCTTGGACAGTATGAGCACTAGGGCACAAATATTTTGGATATATGTGTAGGAGCAATTATTTATACCCCTTGCCAAATGGCAAGGTACAGGTTTATAGAAAGATTAGGGCAAATGATCTCATGATCATTCAAAGCTGAGGCAAAAATGCACTTTGCTGTATGGTTTTTCTTCATTAAGTACGCTATCACAGGAAATTTTAAAGCAGCCATCACTAAATTTGTCAGTCATGTAAAGAGAAAGGAAAAGACGGCAGATTTACAAATAGAAATGTATACCAATTGGGACAGTAGCTTAGGAATTTGAATGCCTATTAAAGTTTCATAGGAATAATAAGCACACCAAAAAAATGAGCGTAGAGTACAGAAATACTTTGCATATGTGAGGCATAAAACAACTCTGAAGCTCACAGCTTTTGGTAGAAGTATTGCCCTCATTTGGAAGCAAAAATCATAGATTTTGTAATGTAGCTATCTTGGAAGTCCTGTCCTCTGGCCTTAGGTCCATATCCAGTCACGCATCCCCACATGCTCCTGTTTCACAGCCTCTTTCATCTGTCAAAACAATTAGAGGTGTAGTTTCATCATCAACCTAGGTACGACCTTTGCAGCATTTGGACAGCATCATCTGTTGTTCCTGCTAGGAAGTTAAATCCCATGGATGAACAGAATGTTCCAGCACTAATAAACTTTCCCCAAATTCAATTTTATGGTTCAGTTAATTTAATAAAGCTCCATCAGGATATACTGCCACCAATCTTTCCAAATCTGCCCACATGCCCCAGCTTAATCCTGAAATGCCTTAAGAACAGTATTGCTTTTCTCCCTTGCAAAGACTAGACCAGTACCAGCACCTCCCAAGATACCCTAGTATAGCTATTTAACTAATTATGTGTAGAGAATATGTTACTGTTCCAAGTATTTGAATTAGGATATTTCCTGTCAATGAAAACATTACTGAAGAATGCATAATGTGAGAAAATTTATTTCATATTCAGAAGATGTAGAAGCTTATTCAATGAAGCGTGTATGGATTATGTGTTCATCATGTTAATCTATGGATTATCTGTGCATGACTGTGTGTGTGTATGTGTGAAGGAAAGAACAAAGAGTTTATGGCACAGAAGTCTATATGAGTAAGTAGTGGCAGAATCAACACAATCAAATTATTTTACATTATCCCCATCATTACTGTTATTACTGATCTTTACTTGAATGTCTACAGATGAGGGATCCTGGTCCCACACTTTTGATATAGTCCATTCCATACAAGGTTCAAATACCACTACTGTAAATTTTTGTAGTATATGTAATTTTTCTGCCACTACTACCTCAGGTATATAATTAGACACTCCATTGTCAATATTTATTTTTTGTTTGAAAATTTGATAATTTCATAGGGTTCTTGAAAGCTATTAGAAAATATTTATTTCAGTGGACATTTGAACTGAAATTTAAGTCTATTCATAAATAATTGGTAGGATTGGTAGATGCCCCATGTGGCAAAGTGCTTACTGCACAGGCCTGAAGATCTGAATTCCATCCTCATACTCACGGAAAAGCTAGGCATAATGGTGCATATCTGCAATCTCAGTGCACAGAAGCAGGCACAGAGATCCTCAGAGCTCTTCTAGCCCAGGAAGTCATTTTAGCTCATTGGTGAACTCCAGAGTCAGTGAGAGACTTTGTCTCGTAAAATAAAGCATTAGACCAGAGAGGCAGCTCAGCAAATAAAACTTTTGTTGCTCAAGCAACAACGGGATTTTAGATTCCCAGCACCTACATAATGGCCTACTTATAATCCTAGCTCACAGGAAGTATCAACAGGGATTCCATGGAGCAAAGCACATGGTGGCTACCCACACTAGCTGAAATGGTGACCTCTGCGATCAACCAGATTCCTTGCCTCATTGTACTAGATAGAGAACTCAAGGAAACCTAACATCAGACTTGGGCTTAGGAACACAAGCTCATCTGAACAAATATACATACTGGTGCCTGCATAACACCAACACACATACACACATGTATCATGCACATACTCTCTCTCTCTCTCTCAAATATCCATAATAGGTAAGTAAAAATACATAAATAAATAAGCAAAGAGTAAGAAAAAAGGACGCTTGACCCTTATCTCTGGATTCCACATACATTGACATGTATATATGCATGCACATATACAATCATTCACACATGCACACTAAAACACAATATTTATTTTCTTTTGCAAATATATGGAGGTAAAGTGTGCCAGCATTGAAGCAAACCACACAGTGATCTTTAAGACAAAGAGGGATTCATACTTGTAAAGGATAAATGAACTAAACTTCAAATTCAACAGAAAATATAGCCATGTATTTTAGAAATTTAATTTTTGTAAGTAAAACTTGCTATGTATTTCTTTCTAAATGAAAGTATGTGCTCATTGCTCTTTTTTAATATTTATTTATTTGTTACATACACAATATTCTGTCTGTGTGTGCCTTCAGGCCAGAAGAGGGCACCAGACCTCATTACAGATGGTTGTGAGCCACCATGTGGTTGCTGGGAATTGAACTCAGGACCTTTGGAAGAGCAGGCAATGCTCTTAACTGCTGAGCCATCTCTCCAGCCCCCTTATTGCTCTTTTAAAACGTTTCTTCCTTGCCCTTCAATACAAAACCCCATTGAGTTTGTCTATGTCTTGACTGCAAAATTCTGAATAGAGTCTGAGCAATTATGGAATCCCCCTGTCAGATCTTCACACATTGTAAATGAGAATTTCGACAAACATGTACTTGGGAAATGAACAACAGATCATCTTACTGACCATCTCCTTTATCTCTTTTGTCAACTCAAAACCAGCATCATATCTGTTTTGTATCTTTCTTTGCATACAAAAGAACACATCTGTTTCATTAGCCCATACTATTTTCCTTAGTTTGACTCATTATACCAACTATTTAAATGCCGTCTCCCCTGACGTTCTTTATTGTTTTCTGTTTCTTTCATTACTGTTACTAAATTCTAAATGGAATTCTCACACCCATTTCTCCACACTCTTCTTAAGTCTAAAATACCAATACATATGAGAAAAAAACAAAACTATACATGCTAGTGAGCACTTTCAATGTAATGCTAGAGAAGCAAAGGCAGGAAGGGGCATGGACATCAGCAACACATAACCTAACCAAATGGAATGTCCTGGTCCTAGTGAGAGACCATGTCTTTCAAAACATATGGTGTGTAATACTAAGTAACAATATCCAAGGTTCTCCTCTTGCTGCCATACATATGTGCATGCATGTGCATCCACACATGTAAGTGCTCACCCCCAACAATACACATCTATTATACATTCGTATCTTTGATTACTTCTCATTTTTAAGCATATATTGCAATGAAAGTCTCAAATAGTCAAAGCAAAAGCAGAATTAAGGCCTCTTATTTATCTTCATGTTTCACTTTTCTGAACCTGGAGAATCTGGAACCACCATTGTGACTGTGAATGAATTTTGTAGATGAGGAAGAAAATATCCTCCCTGTGCCACAAGCTCCACTTCAGAAGCAAAGTGACAGATGAGACATAGGAAAGGGAACATTTTTGCATTGCTCCTCAGTCTGGACGAGTTAGGACGTTGAATAAACTTGCCAGAAGCTGTAATCTGACATAGAGAATTCAGAATATCGCCTTAAAGAAAAAAATTATCTATCAAAAACACTTTACTTAAAACTTTTGAAGACATATATTTCATTTGAGTAAATTTTTAAAGATTTAAGGACTTAAAAGGGAGCCACAAACATGTGGAGCACTAACTGAACTTGATGGAAGCAAGTGAGGAAGGGAGAGAGGGAGGGAGGAAGAGCAAAAAACAGAGAGAGATAGACAGTGACAGAGAGGGAGACATGAAGCTGACATTATGTAGGGGACACAGAGGCATTGGAAGAGGAAGATAGCAGGGAGATGTGACCATACTTCAGTGTATACATGCAGAAAATTCTCAGTAAATAAATTGTAATAATAATGAACAAACAAATTGCCTTTATGTAAAAATGCAGAAATTTCAAGTGCCACATCTAGTGATATGGTATTGACCAAAAAAAGAAAATGGTTGCCACCCAAGTCTGATATCCTGAGTTTGATACCCAGAATCTGTGATAAAAGGACAGAACCAACTCGAGGAAGTTGTTCTTTGACTTCCACATGCGAGCAGTAGCATTAGCTTACTTGCACATGCACACACACACACATACACAAAGAAACACAGACAAATACACAGACTCACAAAATAGTAAACAAGCATATAAATGGTCTTTGGGTATCTCAAAATCTTAATTTAAAAATTAAGAATAGTAGAATCTTATGTAAGGTTGTGAGTTTAAGTAAAAATTAATTCATTCATACATTTATCAAAAAACAGATACGTAGAGAAATCTCAATTAATTCTTGTTTAATTCCTTCCCCATTCCCTATCTCTGGACTTTTAAGAATTTTTGTTTGTGTAGGAACTGTACGGAAAAATATGTGGATAAACATGTTTTTCTGTTCTGCATGATATAAAAGGTCAGAAGGATGACATACATGAATGCTGTTAGGAGGCCACTTGTTAGTCCTTGACTGCTCAGCCCCAAAATAATCACACAGAAACCATGTTATTTAATTCACTTCTCGGCCCATTACCTCTAGCTTCTTATTTGCCAACTTTTACATCTTAATTTAACCCATCTCTATTAATCTGTGCATCACCATGAGGCCGTGTCCTACCAGCAAAGTTTCAGCACATCTGTCTCCGGCAGTGACTCCATGACTTCTCTAAACTCCACCTTCCTTCTCTCAGCATTCAGTTTAGTTTTCCCCACCTACCTATATTCCCTGCACAGGCCCAAGACAGTTTCCTTATTCACCAATGGTATTCACAGCATGCAGAGAGGAATCCCACATCACGTGAACAAAGGAAAAAAAAAAGCAGAATATTGCCAGAGAACATAACTATGTGGGATTTAAACCACAGCATCACTAGAAAATTCAGAGAAGATAAAGCAAAGGGTGAATTTACCCTGCATGTTTCCTAGAAAATAACCTTAAATTCAAGTCAACAAGGAGACTTGTTTACCTTCCATCTGTCTTTTCTCAAATTGAAATGTATCCAGAGCTGTTTCTAAAAACCAGAAAACTTAAAAAGTGGAACCCTCAACAATAGATGTCATTGTATCTGCCTGTCTTCCAAGACCCAGATCTGGACAACCCAGATTCCGACAGAAAGCTTCTCACTGCTGCCCTAGTCCAACATTTGTAACAGATTATTTGGAAAATGTTGAGGGCAAAGCCACATCTAACAACTCCCTTTCCAAATACAGCAGATTTTGATTTTAATAAAAAGCAAGAACCAAAGCCTTTGAACATCAATTTATATCAATGGAAGTTGTAAATAAAATATAAGTCCTCTTTCCAGAGTTTACTTATGTAAAACTATGATGAAATCAATGGTTTGTTTAAAGAATTTAAGGTCAGTTTACCTCGGACTCTGAAAATGTTTCATCCATTGCATGTGAGAGCTGTAAATATGCATATGTTAAGGCAGAAAGTAACAATACCTAAGTGGTTACATTGGTTCCTGCTCCTGCCAGTCTACAATGTGGGCTTTTGTTTTGCCAGTATTTAACACTCTTCTCTCCTCTGGTGAGAATATTGAATATTGGGGCAAGTCAACTCATACTCTTATAAGGCTCATGAAAAGTCAAAGAAAAAACATGAAACATTGGGGAAAGAGCAAAATATAATATAGGAAATATCAATTCAGTATATAACATATAAGAGAGAAGAAGAGAGGGAACCCTGTGAGAAACAGAGTAGATCTGATTTGACTGGAAGAAGGAACATTATGAGTCAATGTTTCAAGGAGGGTCATAAGTGCTAGCATCTCGAGTGCAGGGTATGGGAATGTAGGAAGAAGAGAAAATGCAGTGTGAGTTTGTTAGCAAGGTTATAAGTTAAGTATGGTTTAATGTTTTATTTTTTACAAAAAGCACAAGTCATCTTTCAACTTTCTTTTAGCTAGTTTTGTGAACATGGAAAGTAGATTTAGAATAGAAACCATAACGTTAAAATGAGAAGGGCAAAGGTAGGAAGAGAAGAGTAGAAGACAAGGAGAAGCACAAAGGAATGGGAACTCCGTAAATGAAAATGCATTATTTGGAAGTTCTTGGACTTTAGAAGCGCTTGGAAGAGGAGCTAAGAGAAGTTCTACAAAGACAAAAGCCTCATTTTAAAATGAATAAGAAGTTGAAGCAGACTAAGTTTGGCTGGCTTCATTATTTGTGGATCTCAAGTGGGGAGACTGAGGTTGAGAAAAGCATCTCATTGGAATTTGGAAGCAGAGGAAAGGGAGGGACTGGACACATTTTCCAAAGGCATAGCTTCAGAAACTTGTAGTCTTCCTCCTCTCCACAAAGTCATCCAAATGTGAATCCAACAGCAGGTTAATCATCGGGTAAAGCCAGAACCTTCAGAATCTATTCACCTTTCACTGATCGGATGCACCAGCTGGGTACCAAGCCTTCAACACATCATTTTTTGCAAGAACATCTCACATCCAAACTGTAGGACAGATAAATACTATTTTAAGAGTAGGGAAAAATTAATTCACATTGATGCCTTGTGAATAAATTATATTATGACCTAAATAATGTAGCTTATCAGAAAGAAAATAAGGAGTGTTAATGAGAGGGCTGACATTTGGATTTGTTTACGGCTGAAAACAGTGCCCCTACAAGTCACAGGATTACTTTCATTAAGGGAATATTGCAAGAACAACAGAGTGTTTACTGAAGATTACACTGGAAACCAGTATTGTTGTGAACCCATAACTTCTGGCATGCTTATTTAAGAAAACATTCAGAGCTTTAAGAGAATTCTTCCCAATTGAAAAATGCTTGAATCAGACATAATTTCCAGTTCTTTTGGTGTTCTTTTATGAGAGATGCCAAAGAGCAATGAAAGAGGGAGAGGATGAGGAGAATGGGGTAGACATTGAGAAACACATTGTCAACACACATGCTGATTCAGAGGCTGCGCTCAAAGTATTTAAGGAATTTAGTCAAGAAAACAACAAATGGAAATCTCTATTGGGAGAAAGTGAATGTTAATAAACCATGTTGTCCCTGCATGAAATGCTTTCATGATGATGCTTATAAGCCCCAGTAAAATGTCTAACTGGGATAAAGGGTCACCCACCCAGGTCACATAGGTCAGAAAGAGAAGGAACTTCATCCTGTCTTCATTTACTCATTGTCTTGTCATTTGGACTGTAGGTATAATGAAATCATGTTTTTCATAAAACCCATCTTTAAAGAGGTATTTATTTTTATTTTATGAGTATGAATGCATGTATATGAGTACAATGTTCATGCGCAATGATTTTGACAGCCAAAAGAGGGAGCTACAAAGGGGTTGCGAGCCACCATGTGGGTATTGAGAAATGAACTGGGATCTTCAACAAGACCAGCAAGTGGTCTTAACTATGGAGTCATGTCTCCAGGCCTGATCCTCCATTTCTTAAATGTAGGCATGGATAGTCTTCCAAATTAAATGTGCATCTTTTTTAAAATCTAGTTACAAGTAAGTCTACTGCCATTTATTAGAAAATGCTATATTTTCACCTGAAACAGTTCCTCATTTCTAAGCTTATGGAAGCCACAAAACATTTAATCAGTCACAAGGTAGTACATTATTTGGATATATTAATATATTACTTTTTATTTTATACTAATGCTTTATTAACTTAAAATATTGTCAAATTGCTAATTTATAACTCCTAAACCATAGGAATTGGTCCTTTGCAGAACTAATAGCAAAGTGTGGACTAGAATGGAGCCTGTCCTTCTGACCTGTGTGTAGAATGGAACAGGTGCATGTGGCATATGAACACTTGAAGTGTGGTTCTGCCAAATGAAGGAGGTCCGAGGACATCACATACAGTCTGCAATGTGTTAATATCTAAACATTACCAACAATGTCTCTATTATTTTTCTGAGCACTTTTGAGCACTATGAAAATTTTTCAGGCAGGCACAGCATGGGAGCAGTAGCTGAAATCTCATATCTTGAGACAAAACTATGGGGCAAAGAGAGCTAAGTGTAAAAGTCATAGGTATTTAAAACCTCAAAGTCCACCATGAGTGACACCCTGCCCAACAAGGTGACACCTCCTAGTACTTTCCAAACAGTTCCACCAACTAGGAACCAAGCATTCAAATATATGAGTTCATGGAAGTCATTATTTATCAAGTCATCACAGAGAGAGAGATCATCTACTCTGTGGGAGCTGTTGTGGTGTTGGTATCATAATCATTTTGCCATCTTTCCTAGAAAATCAAAGTAAGATTCAGAACTGTTAATTCATATTGACCAAGGAGAAATTTCAACTCTAAAAGGTGCTATGACTTCTAATGCCACAATATTCTACTTTTAAATAAAACATAGCATATGGGCGATGGAAAGGATTAAAGTATGGCTTAAATGGTTTTCTAGTACAGCAGTCTGAGTTGGGTCTTTAGCAAGAAGCAGGCAATAAATAAACTGCCAGGTGCACAAATCTCTTTTACATGTGAAATAAAGCATTAGAATTGGGAATTACATTAGAGTACTCATTAACTAAATATTTTCTTGGGTGAAAAACACCAGGATCTTTCATCTCCAGAAATGCCAAAAGATTAAAGGGCTAGTTATACAACTGATTTGAACAGGAGGAGAAAATGGAAAGGAGGCAGACAAGAGGTGAAAAGAAAACAGAGGAAGAAAAGTGTGAAGAAAGAGGAAGGAAGAGAAAAAATCATATTGTTCATAGTAGATTGTTACTTGGCTTAAAATGATAAAATTAAAATATTTCACAAATCTAACTCTATAAATTTCACACTTACCATGTCCAAAACATTTGCAAAACACCACATTGGTCTCCCGAGAGAATGTCTATTTAAAATAAACAATACCCCTCGCCAATAGGTTCATGGTTCATAGCAAAAATGGTGCAGAAATATATTAAGAGCCATCAGTTGGGGAGAATTCCTGCAATACAGTGTCTTTGGGACATGCCAGGATTGTTGTAGTCAGAAGTTTCTAGTTTCTGTGGTTAACTACTCAAGAGCCACATAAGATCAAGCCAGTCAAAATTCCAATATGGACTGGGTCGGGGGGATCTTTCTGAGGACCTACCCGTAGCTGAAGGTTTATTGGCAGTTGATAACTACCGTGGGGAGGGAGAATCAGTTTCTTCATGGATGTTGCCCTTGGCGAATTGCCCAGGCTCCAGTAGACAGCCCTTGCTCATATGAAAATCACTAATTGAGCTAGAGTTACAAAAGAAGAAGACATTGGGGGGCAGACATAATGGAAAAGAGATCTCTGAGGAGTTAGAAGTACAAGAATGGAGGTAGATATGATCAGTTTACGTCTTACATTTTACACTTACGCATATATGAGATTTTTAAAAATTAAAAAAAAATAAAAGCACATGAACTTTGGAGGGAGCCTTTTTGGACAAGGAAAGTGAAAAATTAAAAGATAGGCAAAAGGGAGCTGATATAATCAAAATTCATTAGATAAAAGTACAAAATTAGCAAATAATAAAAGGAAAAAGTAAACTTGATTATGAGGCCCTAAAAATTTACATATGATACATTCAATTATCACCAATATAATAGAATATTTCACTATTTTAAAAGATAATATCCTTGTACTTCATGTATTTGGGAAATTTTCTGCTAACACTAAATAGAAAAGAAAGACATTTTGCTTGAATAAGGAGACTCTCTGATGACTCTCATCTTCATAGGTCAATGGGAGTATCTGTATAGGAGGGGAAATGCATGCAAGGGGAAAACTACTATTAGGCTGTCGGTGATTGAATATGTGTGGGAAATTCCTCTGTTTACTGCCCCAGAGATCTAGTGCATTTATCAGAAAGGAGTATCTGTCCCATGTAATCAGATGGAAAGGGCAAGTCAACACAAGTGACCAGAAATCGCTCTTTAAAAGCCCAAATCAAGAGACAAGAGAAAAAGTAAAACAAGAGTGGTACTAAAGATGCCCTGCGGGTGACAACAGGATTCTGACTCTATCAGCAAAGTCCTGTTGAGGTGATGAAGCCTCCGCTATGATGTCAAGATTAATTGGATTTCAATCCATCAAAGAATTGACACCAACTATCTACCTGCCAGAGAAATACATTAGATGATAGCACGTGAATGAGATCAGAGTATCAAACATACAAGAAGAGATGTGGGAGATAGCTGAGGGAAAGGGTAGTCCAGTTCCTGAAAAGAATCTTCTGGCTAGTTTTAAAACCTTGGAATGAACCATTTTGGCAGCAGATATCAGTGGAATACTAGGGAAAGTGAAAAGGGTTTATAGAAACACAAATTCTAAAGTTTGCCTTTTCTTTCTGGTCTCCATACCTATCTATCTGTGAAAGAGTCTCTCTGTCAGATATAGTCCTTTCATCCAACCAAAGAGCTTTCAGTTGTCAGTAAAGAGATACTTTTATGTTTACTAGTTCCCCTAAAATAAATCTTTTGATCAATTAAAGGTAATTTTTAATCATTACATAAAAAGCATACTAGAAAAAAATGAAGGCAAAAATTTTAAAATCTTTAGAGTATATCAGCAAATACTTTCCAGTCTTCTTAAATAAAATATAGTAAGTATGGAATATATAAGCCTATCTTTTTCTTGTAGCTCCCTATGGCAAGAGATCCATTTTTCCTCAAGAAATCCAGGAAAATGCCTTCAGATCGGGGATATATTTTACTCCTTTTCAAGGTACTAATCAGAAAGCATTAGGCACACTATGAACTCAAAACTTAAGAGCATGACTCACAGGAAAACGAAGCATAAGACCAAGCATTGCCAGTTATTATCTCTATGTTCTTGAGCAAGATACTTAATTTCCCAAACCTTTCTTTTCCTAGACACAATATTAGAGTAGCAATACCATCCAGCATTCGTTGCAGATTTGTATGTAAGCAACTAAGCTATTTTGGGGGAGTTTATTATAGTACTTAATACTCTCATGATGTCAAAAACCTTCATCCCAATTTTACCAATTAGGAAAATATGGAACAGAGAGTCAGCTCTTACTCAACATTCTGTACAAAGAAAGCATGAAGCTAGGATTTGAATCCATCAATTCATATTCATAACACACATTTTTAATCACTAATAATGATAAATTGTTATCTTTACATTGATGGATAAAAACAGTGAATATATTGATATTCACTGTTTCAGGATAGGCAGCAATATTGTTCAGTTGTGTTTGAGATAATGCAGGTTAAAGGATCTGTTGTCAAACAGAAAATGGTTTACATAAAAAAATGATTTCCCACAGATTTATTCATAAAAAAGTTATTCCTGTCTTCACATACCCAGTTTGAAAAGAAAGTGTCAACTGTCAACATCACTGTTTCTTTTTCTCTTCCCATCGTTTTCAGTCTTAAGAATTGAAAGCAGAAGCATACTGCTACCCGATGTTCTGTAGGTGCTTTGATTTGAATGTATCTATATTCTGAGTTCATCACTGATAGGTAAGTCTTCACTATGCTCATGTGAAGCCCATCTGAAATTGCTTGTGGGGCAAAATGAAAGAGGCATAATGCTAAAGTAAATCTCTAGGACATACTTATAAAATGTCTAATTCCCTATCCAAATACATAAAAGACTTTTTTGTTTTTGTAACCATGTATTCAAAGACAGCTTTGGTGAGAAGATGGATTCTCTGCAAGAATGTCCACACAAAATGAACACCACATTTGAGACACTGATCCTAATTCTATCAATAGGTTTAAATCAAAAGCATTCCCAAAGTTCATATCACTAAATGTGTACATAAAGAAGCTGGAAAAGTCCCACACTAGTGAATTAACAGAACATTTGAAAACTTTAGAGCAAAAAGAAGCAAACAAACCCAAGAGAACCAGATAGCAGGAAATAATTAAATTGAGAGCTGAAATCATCAAAATAGAAACAAAGAACACAACACAAAGAATCAATGAAACAAACAGTTGGTTCTTTGAGAATATCAAAAAAATAGACAAACCTTTATCCAAACTAACCAAAAAGCAGAGAGAGAGAATATTCAAATTAACAAAATCAGAAATGAAAATGGGGACATAACAACAGACAAGAAGGAAATCTAAAAATCACCAGGTCATATTTCAAAAAATTGTACTTGACAAAACTGAAAAACTTAAAGGAAATGGGCTACTTTCTGGATAATTATCACTTACCAAAATTAAATCAACACCATATAAGTAAATTAAATAGGCCTATAACTGCTAAAGAAATAGAAACAGTCATCAAAAGCCTCCCAACTAAAAAAGCCCAGGACCAGATGATTTCAGCTCAGAATTCTACAAAATTTTCCAAGATGAACTAGTATCAATACTCCTCAAATTGTTCTATACAATAGAAACAAAAGGAACATACCAAACTCTTTTTATGAGGCTATAATTACCCTGATACACAAACCATATAAAGACATTACTAAATAAGAGAATTTCAAACCAATCTCACTCATGAACATTGCTGCAAAAATGCTCAATAAAATACTGGCAAATAGAATCCAAGAGCAATTCAGAACCATCATCCACCATGATCAAATCATTTTCATACCAGAGATGCAGAGATGGCTCAACATACAAAAATCTGTCAATATAACCTACTATCTAAACAAACTAAAAAATAAAAACCACGTGAGCCCTCTCATTAGATGCTGAAAAGCTTTCAACAAAATATAACATCCCTTTATAATAAAGGTCTTGGAGAGATCAGGGATACAAGGCACATACATAAACATAATAAAGTCAATATACAGCAAGCCAACAGCCAATATCAAACTAAATGGAGAGAAACACACAGTGACTCCAATGAAATCATGAACAAGACAAGGTTGTCCATTCTCTTCGTATCTATTCAATATAGTTCTTGAGGTCTTAGCTAGAGCAATAAGACAACAAAAGGAAATTAAGGGGATACAAATTGGAAAAGAAAAAGTCAAACTCTCACTATTTGTTAATATGATAGCTTACATAAATGACCCCCAAAATTCTACCAAGGAACTTCTACAACTCATAAACTCTTTCAGTAATGTAGCAGGATACAATATTAACTCAAAAAAATTAGTAGCTCTCCTTTACACAGATGATAAATGGGCTAAGAAAAAAAAATCAGAGAAACATCACCCTTCACAATAGCCACAATAGGATAAAATATCTTGGTGCAACTTTAACCAAACAAGTGGAAAACTTGTATGACAAGAACTTTAAATCTTTGAAGAAAAAAATTAAATAAGACACCAGAAATTGGAAAGATCTTCCATGCTCTTGGGTAGGTAGAATTAACATAGTAAAAATAGCAATCTTACCAACAGCAATAAACAGATTCAATGCAATGCCCATTAAAATTCCAGAAAAATTCTTCACAGACCTTGAAATAATGGTACTCAACTTTATATGGAAAAGAAAAAAAACAAGGAGAGCCAAAACAGTCCAGTACAATAAAAGAACTTCTAGAGGCATTGCAATCCCTGACTTCAACCTCTGTTACAAAATTACAGTACTGAAAACAGCCTGGTACTGACATAAAAAGAGACAGGAGAACCAATGGAACTAAATCAAAGACCTGGATATTAATCCACACACCTAAGAACACCTGATCTTTGACAAAGAATCAAAAAATATTAAATGGGAAAAGAAAACATATTTAACAAGTGCTGGCATAACTGGATATCAACATGTAGAATAATGAAAATAGATCCATATCTATCACCATGCACAAAACTCAAGTCCAAATGGATCAAAGACCTCAACATAAAGCCAGCCACACTGAACCTCATAGAAGAGAAAGTGGAAAGTACACTTGAACACATTGGCACAGGAGATCACTTCCTAAATATAACCCAGTAGCACAGACACTGTGCTACTTAATAAATGGGACCTCCTGAAATTGAAAAGCTTTTGTAAAGCAAAGGACACGGTCAACAAGACAAACGACAGCCTACAGAATGAGAAAAGATCTTCACCAAGCCCACATCAGACAGAGATCTGATCTCCAAAATATGCAAAGAACTCAAGAAATTGGTCATCAAAAGAACAAATAATCCAATAAAAAAATGGAATACAGACCTAAACAGAGAACTCTCAACAGAGGAATCTAAAATGGCTGAAACACACTTTTAAAAATGCTCACCATTCTTAGTCATCAGAGAAACGCAAATCAAAACAACTCTGAGATACCATCTTACACCTGTAACAATGGCCAAGATCAAAAAACACTGATGACATCGTATGCTGGAGAGGTTGTGGGGTAAAGGGAACAGTTCTGCATTGCTGGTGGGATTACAAGCTGGTACAGCCCCATTGGATATCAGTATGGCAATTTCTCAGAAAATTAGAAATCGACCTTCCTCAAGACCCAGCAATACCACTTTTGGGTATAAAACCAAAGGATTCTCAATCATACCACAAGGACATGTGCTCAAGTCTGTTCATAGCAGCATTGTTTGTCATAGCCAGAACCTGGAAACTACCTAAATTCCCCTTGACTGAAAAGTGGATAAACAAAATGTTTACATAATGGAGTGCTACAGAGCAGAGAAAAATAATGACATCATGAAACTTGCAGGCAAATGGATGGATCTTTGAGTGAGGTAACCCAAACCCAGAAAGACAATTATAATATGTACTCACACATAAGTGGTTTTGAAACATAAAGCATAGAAAGCCAGACTACAAATCACAATCCCAGAGAACCTAGACAATAATGAGGATCCTAAGAGAGACATACATGGATTTAATCTACATAGGAAGAAGAAAGAGACAAGATCTCCTGAGTAAATTGGGAGCATGGGTACCTTGGGAGAGGGTTGAAGGGAAGGAGAGAGGCAGGGAGGGGAACAGAGAAAAATGTATAGCTCAATAAAATAAAAAAAATTCCTAGTATCTGTTCCTACAACCGTAATATAAGTATTGTTGCCTATTTCCTTTACATGACATAGTGTATGATGACTACATTTTTTTATCATCTACCCATCAAAGAGTCTGAACCAAAGATGAACAACATGTGGGGGAAGGAGATCACAAGAATTTAGGATTCATCTTAAATCAGAAAAGTAAGTAGGCATAAAATAATGATAGCCAATGAAGACATATGATTCAACTTTCTACCAGTATACTGAGAGTAATTTTCTTTCCATAGACACTCAGAAAATCTTTAGGTGGGCCAATGAAATTTATATTTAATAATTTCCTAATACTCACCTCACTTCTTTTATTATCAGTTGAAATTTCCCAGTATTGAATCAATTACCTTGTATAAATTTCACTGTCAAACAATATTTGTTTGCATTATCTTGATTTTTCTAGTAATGTATGCTAAGTGAAGAATAAGTACTTACTTTGCTGTATATATTGTTTCTAGTACAGCATCTGCTTCACTCAAAATAAATCACAAAATAGTGAAAATTAAGAGTGAGTCTACAAGAACTGCAATTTTCCAAGGCAACCATGACATCCATCACATGTAGAGTATCCAAGTCCTTGCACTATGCATATGTAGCACTCAGTGACTGACTACAGTGACTATGATGAGGTGTCCCTGATCCCATCTTCTTCTATGAAAACCACAAAAAAACTAGTAATGAATGTATTATCATCTTAACCACATATGTGAGGAAATTGTAATGCTGAAGATAGGATAAACCATGATAATAACCATAGGAACTCCTATTGCATTGAGTGTCATTTATTTAATCTTTGTACCAAACTTCTTGGCTGAAGATGTAGCTTGCTATGGAAGCTCCTTCCCTCCTCCAGCCAATAGCCTTTAAGACACCAGCCCACTTGGACGTGGTCTGTTATACTATAAATACAGCTGCAAAGCCTGCACCCCCACTCTTGCTTCCAGCTCTTAATTCCAGATGCTAGACTCTGTTCCTCTTCTCTGTGCAGAGGACTGTGATCTAGGACAATGATCTGTAAGTCTCCTCTAAATGAATAACTCTTTATTATATGTAATTCTAAACTAGTGTGGGATTATTTTGTATCTTTCCCCATCAATAGCTCAACTGGAAATTCACGTTTTCTTCACAAGCATGAAGCGTGGGTTCCATTCATTAGTACTGTGAAAAAGTAAGAGCAATGTTTAAACTATATACTGAATCTATTCTGTTAGTTACTCTTATTGTCACTGGGAGAAAAAAAATGCATGACAGATGTACCACGGAAAGAATAGATTTAGTTTGATTCATCAATTCAGAGGGCCTCAGTCCAATGTGATTGGGAAGGCACAGGAACAGAAGCATGAAGAGGCAACTCTACAGTAGCTGAGAGAACAGGAAACCAGAATGAAACAAAAAACAAACACCTTTAGCGCCTACCCTAACCAAGCCCCACCTTGCAAAGTTACCATCAAAATAGCACCACATGCTATTTTTTTATTGAGCATTCCAAAAATGAGTCTGTGGAAGACATTTTAGATGTCCATTTATGACAGTTTCAAGTATTCTTTTGTTAAATTCTCATAAAATAAACTAAACAGATATTAAATAAAATGTCCCAACTTAGAGGGTTGCCAAATTGTAACTATCAACTCAGCCTGATTCCAAGTTCTTTCTTTGTATACTGCAGGTATACTAAGTTCAGTAACCGCCTCCCACAACACACAGATGGCATGGTGCTAGAATCTAAACTAGGCCTTCCTGACTTTTCTCTAATAACACATTGCCTTTATTAAACTGTTAATCAAACTTTAATATCACTTACAATTCCACCACTGGAAAAAGACCTAAGACTTGATCTAACTTCATTTGTTCATATTCATACTAGATATCTGATGTCCACAGAGCAGAGAGCACAATTCACAATGGGACTCAATGAAATAGAAGCTTAGAAAAAAATACCCTCTTGACACTGATCCCACACCCCTCCACACTGTGCCTCTTTCAAGAACTGCTTTGTAAATTCCTTCTGTTTATAATGCTTATATCTATCACAAAATGAGAAGTGTAAAAGCAGTGAGAATAAAATTTATAATGAAGTAAAACATAAATTAATATAAATTATAGCACTATGGCATTAAAAATTATCACACTTCATATCTGTGAACTCATAGCACTGTCAACAGAACAGTGTGAGGTAATAGAATTTATTAAATTGCTAGTCCATCATATGTGCATTTTATAAAATATTTATTCAACAACCATGCAATAAATGTATACTAGCCAATAGTCACGAGAATGACTTGGAATTTATTCAAGCCCTGAAAAACTGTAGTGTTTAAATCAGCAATGTTTATGACTTTGATCTCATTGCAGAGACCAATTGTTTGCTGAATACATGAATGAGCAAGTGGGTAAATATGAGAAAGTATTGTATATGGATGATACATAATCAGTAACAGTCCTCTTATATCTCCCCCATAAACACACTAGGGAAGACAGCTGAGTTTGCTATATTTTCATATTAAGAAAATCTTTGAAAATCTCCTGAAAACTCCCACAACTCTCTATCCATTCCTGAGACCTGCTTTCTCACATTGTCTCTATCTTCTGTTAGCTTGAAGATTCTTTCCAGTGTGACAAGAAATTAAAGTTGATAAGAAGGAGAGTGGTAGAAAAGCCCAAGCCAAAGATGGCTGAGAGATTTGTGTGTCTTTTGCAGCTGTCAACGATGGTTTTACTGTATAGTCTGCAAAATGAGAGTTAAAGCACAAGTAGTTTTTAGGATGACTTGAGTATGGCGGGAATTGTTGTTCACTCCCATCATGTCTCTTATTTCAGAGCCCACCTGGTTTATTGTTCTTTGTGTCCAGTGTTACTAACGATACATCATCAACTCATGTGTTGCTCTATGTTCTCTTTAGTGCGCCATTCACATACGGTATCTTTTCTAATACATATTAAGATGTGGTGGTATATTTTTACATGGACTCCTACACATGGGACTTGATATTCTAACAGCAGAAATTAGCACTTTTCAGATCCACAAAGCAACCATCCAAATATAATTTAATTCCACCCTCAGCTTAGTGCCCCCTTTGCTTTGTTTTATCCTACAGTTGTTTTATTTTTGTATCCCTGAGATTTCTAAAGATGTATGTGCTTGTGTGTGCACAACACACACAGACACTGCGTGGCACTGTAATAACTACTCACAGAAAAATCAAAACATTGGCTGGTGAGCTGTTTTTCCATACCTGATTAAACATACCTGATAAATTCTGTTACGGGGCAATTGCACTCATGTGACATTGTTTTGATCTCCCAGGCTCAGTGGCTGAATGCTTCTTCCTCTACCCTGTACTAGAAGTTTAATGATCCCCATATGTGCAGGAACCCACATCGAAGGAGTTGAGAACAGTTTAATAACCATGGTCTGAGTGCTATGTATGCCACTCTTCTAGCTGAGACATTTCTCTTCCCATTCCACAGCATGATGTCCCCCGACAATCCATCACTTAACACCATGGCTCCTTGATGACTCAACACTAAATCTTGAGTTTCAGTCCCTTTGGGAATGTTCCATTTACTGAGCGACGGTTAAGAAACATTTGTTGAGGACCCGCTGTGTGAAAGTGCCAATGGGGAAGAGTTGTAAAAAATTATGACACTTTGATACTTTCCTCAAGGAATCCAATCCTATTTAAGAGAGAGAGAAAGTATTGAAACAGCAAATCAATGTTGGGTTAAAGTACCAAATTATGTTGGAAGGGTGTGATTTATTAATGATCGTCCCCAATCAACATCAGTAAATACAGGGGGTCTTCATAGGTGTATGTACCAATGCTAAGGCAGTGAGAAGTCCTGGAAAGGAGAAGGCAACATGCATTCATTATATCAACATATAATACAGTAACAACTGTATTATATGCAAAGGAAAGCATAGGAAGGAGTCTCTAAGGGATGGTTTTCCATTATCAATCTGATTATAGTTTCCCCACATTTTTTGAAAGGGCTCAGAAATAATAATAATATTTATTATCCTAGTAGTAATGGTAATTAAAACAAAGTAGTATTGTTGAATTCCTTAAGAGGAATTCAAATGTGTAAAGCAATACCAGAGTGGCCACTCTTCGTTATTAGCTTAATTGGATGAAGAGGCATCTGAGGTTTAGTGAACCATCTCTCTGGGGATATATGTATTAAGAAGACTTTCTCTGGATGTGGGTGGCACCATTGTTTGGACTCAAGGCCTTAGACTGAGTAAAAACAAAAAAAGGAGAAAGCCATGCGAACACCAGCATTTACCTCTGTACTTAATGATCCACCCGGATTTGAACAAGTAGATGGATGTTCCTGCCAACATAGCTGAGAGATGCTCCATTTCTAGATCTTCCCAGCCAAAAAATTATCCCACCAAGCCACACAGTGTGATTAATACTCCTGTGTGTTGTTTCTGATCAGATATTTGGTCACGGCAATGAGAAAAATAACAAATATATGCTCCAAAAATAAGCTGACAGCTTACATTAAGGCAATCTAAAACCTTTGTCTGCATCAATAATAGACCAGAATACTTAGGACTTTAGATTGTATTTGAAACTTGCCAGAGAGAAATAGGAACATAACAAATAAAATATAGAACACAGAAACAGAAAAAAAATAATGTGGACACTGGAATTTGAAAGAAATTGATAGACACAACATTGGGTAAAAATGGGTGAAAGGTTATGCCTATCATAGGCACCATTTATTTATGTAGTTGAAATACTAAATACACTATCCTGCTATAGTATAATAGGTGAGCCATATGCAACAATGCTGTTAACATATAAAGGAGTGGGAAATGTATTCCTTTTTGGTACAATTGCTACATTTACAAAAAAATTAAAGAAACAGAATAAATAGGTATAGAGTGAAGCCTTCAAAATTTTTTTATATTTGACTTATGCATTTGAAATCTCCAAAGAAAATAGCAAAATATTAAGATTTAATAAATGTGTAGATAAATATGAACTACTACTTTATTTTAAATTTGAGCTTATTTAAGTTATTGAATCAAGGAAAAACATAGAATACACTTCTATCCAAAACCAAAATTACTTCCCATCTTTCCCTGGACCCAACATGGCTTACAGTGGGCAGGTACTATAGCATGGGACTTAAAGGAACATGCTAAGGCAAGACGTACAGAGTTTAAATTCCATCATGAATGCTTTCCCAATGCTTTCAATTGAAGAAACTGCACAACTTTTCTATACCTCAGTTTCAGGGGTTGAAAATTAAAGGCAAAGCCAATGTTTCCATCAGTGCAAGCGCTCAGCTCAACTTCATCTCTCACTGTCACACTAAGTGCAGTGCAAGGAACGGAGCCGTCTATATCAGATTGTAATAAAGTATCGCTTTCTGGAAGGATGCTTTGGTTTAAGTGCACAATCTTTGTAAAAATAAAATTCTTGAAATTGTGTAGATGTTTAAAAATGTTTTATTCATTTTACATACCAACCACAGTTCCCCATTCCTTCCCTTGTTCTGATCCCCTCAACTGCCCCCCCCAACACACCTACCCAGAAAGGGTGAATCCTCTCATGTGGAGTCAATAAAGCCTGGCACATTTCTTCTCCAGGACCAAGCCCCTTTCCACTGTGTATCAAGACTGAGCAAGACATCTCATCATAGGGAATGGGCTCCAAAACTTAGTTCATGCACTAGGGTCCTAAAGTTTTTATCAGCTCTTACATAGATATGTCACCTTCATGTGTGCATACTTTTTGAGAACAGTGCATGTAAATACACAGGTACATATGTTCACAGTCCACATTTTAACATTTGATCTTATCTATTTCTTTCTTAGAGTTGATATTATTTCTATTGTGTGATATTTTCAAAATTAATTTATAATAACTATTTTCTTATTATAAAAGGATAATCATCAGAGTTTGTAAAGTCTCTTGAGGTTGACAATTAATGCATTTGAATTATTAGCTACCTTTTTTAACCAAGTTAAAACCACTTTCAAACTTACAAAAGGTATCTCTATATCTTACTCTCCATGATTAAAATTATTTATTTGTGTCAGGGGACGTAGATATGGCATGATGCACATGGAAAGTTCAGAAGACAATTTGCAGAATGAGTATCAGAAGAAGCAAACTCAGGGTTGACAACATGTGTCTTTTGCCCATTGAGCTAAGTGGCTGGCCCTTTACATTCATACTGATGCAAAAATAGCTTCATGAACTGTGAGACCTCACTCTAAGGTGAATTTATCCATTAATAAATGCTCATTATACACATGTTTTAAAACAGCTGTGAGTTTAACTCTGCTATCATCCAGTGCATGCTTCTCTGTCCTGTCTGCCAAGAAATCATCTGAATATTTGCCAAAAGAACTCAGATATATGGCTAATTAAATTCGTCTAATCTGAACACTTGTTAACCTTCTCATGAAAGGAAATGAGGTAAGTTTGGCCTGACTTAAAGTACTTATGTGAGCTCATAGCATCATCACTTAGAAGTGCTCACACACTGAATTCATGATGGCTCATTCTGTACTTTTTCTGGGAAGCCAAAGTACAGCCTGTAATTTCTAGGAACTGTACCTACCTCATCTCTCAACTGTAGTAATTTTTGGACCACACCAGTATTATCTTTTGGGTATCACAAGTTACATCCATATTGTAACATGTACTGATTCCAAATGACCCAATTATCTGTCATCTAATTATATCTTAAAATTTTATTTTCACTTATACACATGTCTTACTATTCCTGCTGCTGATCATTCTCTTTGATAAAGAGGTCAAGGTATTTGTTTGTTGAAAGTAGCAGAACTTATAACACAAACTGCTTCAAATAATCAAAGAACATGTAACTGTTCATTCTCAGCTCAAACTACCCTATGTTCTTGTTTTTGTTTTTGTTTTTGTTTTGTTTTGTTTTTGTAGTTCTCCAATCTATTGACTACATCATCACCATAACATGGCTTGTTTTGCTGCTAGCAGAAAATCTGGATTTATATTTCCTTATTCCTATTTCACTGGAGAGAAAAGGAGAGAAGGGGGAAGGTATGTATTCCAACGACAGTAGGAAGTAACATTTTTTTCATTAGAATAGTTGGTCACCCATGTGTAACAGCCCCATCTGTATTTCAAGGTGGTCCAATTGGAGTGCACTTGTTGAAATCCACAAATAGATCTAGAACTAGGGAGAACAAGTTGAAGAAAATATGCCCCTTAAAATAGAGTTTGTTAAGAGATAATGCAGAATTCTAGAATTCTAGGTAGGAAACTCTTAAGAAATTAATGGGAAATGGAAAGAATCTGTTTATCTTTTTAATATTATGACATTGCCCTCAAGCTGAATTATTAGGACTAAGACTTTCCATTATCCTTATTATTTTCTGCTCTCTCTCTCTCTCTCTCTCTCTCTCTCTCTCTCTCTCTCTCTCTCTCTTTCTCACCCCGTCTCTCTCCCTCTCTGTGTCTTTTGACAGTGGCTTGCACAGTGATGCTTTCTGGCCTGTCCTGGAACTCATCCTATAGACCAGGTTGGCTTCAGACTTTCAGAAATCTTGACTTGCCTCCTCCGTCTCCTGAGTACTGGGATTACAGGTGTGAACCGTCATATCCAGTCTTCAGAATATGTCAAGAATCCTATTATTAGATAGTTCTAAGGGACAGACACTAATTGAATGTATAGGAAAGACAACAAACCAAAATGGAGAGAGAGAGAGATCAAAAATACCCCCACCATTTTTTTGCTGGCTAGTTTTATGTCAGCTTGCCTGTGAGGGCCCACGGAACTGTAAGCCTGTTTCACCCTGACTGGAGGTCAGACTTTCAGTTTATTTTTGCTCTCACAAAGTTGTTGACAACAGGTGTAGCTACAAAGAAGAGATTCTGACCTAGGGTTGGGTTAATTAGTATTTTGGGTATAGAGGTGGATCCACCAGGTTCAAAGATCAGAGAGTTAAAGTTTATTCCTTATATCATGTTCATGAAGTCTGTTGCCTCCCCCCACCTGTTTTGGAGCTAAGTATAAAAACCTGTGGAAAATAAAAGAGGTGGCTTCAGTATTCAACAAATGTCCCTCCTGATGCTGTTATGTGTTTCGGCCTCTTATTTCTCTTATACCTCTGTTCCTTTTGCTTAATGATTTTAATCCTCACACTCCTACCTTGGAATGTACGAGTTTTGTCAAAGCTTGTCTCAGATACTTGCCTCAGGCTATAGTCATCTGATGGGAGG
Source organism: Ondatra zibethicus (assembly GCA_004026605.1). Lineage (NCBI taxonomy): Eukaryota > Metazoa > Chordata > Mammalia > Rodentia > Cricetidae > Ondatra > Ondatra zibethicus. The sequence goes on from PVIU01014712.1 coordinate 29,275, forward strand.
TAAGCCCAATTGAGAAAATTCTCCATGAGATCCATCTGTATTCTTGTAACTAATGATTGATAGGGGAGAGTTAAGCCCATTGGGAGTGATGCCATTCCTGGGATAGTGGTCCTCGGTTCTACAAGGAAGCAGGCTGAGCAATCCCCGAGGTACTCGCCAGTATGCTGCACTCCCTCACGGCCTCTGCATCAGCTCCTGCCTCCAGCTGCACACCCTTTTGCCCTTCTTTGAGTTCTTGACCTGACTTCCTTCAGTGATGGACTAAGATGCAAAAGTGTAAGTTGAATAATAACCCCTATCCTGCCTGACTTGTGTTTCATCATAATGTTTTATCACAGCAAGAGTAATCCTGACTAAAACAACTTTATTAAGGCAGGCTGAAATCTCCTGTGATTAGAATTCCACTCATGATGAATCTACTAGAAGCCTCTTTGTTTTCACTGTTTAATCATGTCATTTGCTATCAGAACTCCTGCTGAGCAGGTAGAAATGTGCCTTTACCATGAGGTAAGGAGAAAGAAAGAGTTTCTTTGGGTTTTAGACATATTATGAAGCAAAGAAGTCATCAGGAAAAAAAATTATTTTCTTAGAAACAATGTAAAGTGTAAAAATATATTAGATTGTTTTATAAAAATCATGATATTGAAAAAATTATCAAAGAATATGAGAAGTAATTTTAAGACATTACTTAAAATTACTTACGTATTTACATTACGTATACATACACCAAAATGAAGGCCCTATCCTCCTTCATGCCGTGAAAATATTTCTGCAATCAAATGAAGACTCTGAGTCACTCAGAAATTTGAAATCAAGGTTTATATAGAAATGAAAGACATGAAAACACAGTAGCAGTCAACAGTATGGTTTGACAGCTGATTCCTGGGTGTGAGACTTATTGAATCCAGAACATGCAGGGTTTCTTTGAAAAAAAAAACAAACAAACAAACAAAAAAACACCAAAAAGATGAAACTTTGGGATGTCCTCAAGAAACTTTGCCACATTTGTGAGAGAATCTCACCTTGTTCTCCTTATCACTCTAAGGAATTTAGAATTTATTTCTAAGACCAATTTAACCGGAAAGACATATTAAATCTTTTCCCTTTAATAAAAAGAAGTTGAAAAAGACGGTCAGTAAACTGACATAGGAAAAGTGGCTCATGAAGATACTATTTACAGGGTACTTTGGTTAGTTGCCTGGGAGTATTAATAGCCATACACATGCATGTTTGAAAAAGAAGTTCAAGCTAGGAATAAACAATCCCCTGCTCAATGGATAAGGAATTCATAATTAACAGAACATACTATTTAGAAGACAGAAAGGAACCACTTAATGCATAAATATGAGGTTGAATTAGAATGAGACTGAGAAACATCACTTGTTCATTAAATTTTATCTTTAGTTTTCTATTACCAAATAGAGTATAAAACACCCACTGACTCATTTATCTTATAACAGAAGCAACAAGCACAATGCATGTGGAAATTAATATGTGTCAGATATAGAATATATATGTATATATATATTATTCAGATGAACATATATTATATATATGATATAACACATATATATTAACCTCATTGAGTTCAGGCATGAGTAGGTTACTTTTAGTTTCATATTTTTAGGTTTAAGCTTGTTGCTATTACTTGTTCCTCTTGTGCTAATTTTTTGCAAAATATCCTATGGTCACAAATTTATTTATAACATTAGTGTCGTGGTAGCGATGTTGAGAACCTATTTCATTCCATTGGTCTATGTGTCTGGTTTTGTGCAGTACATTTTTGTTACTATAGCTTTGTAATATATCTTGGAGACTAAAATCTGGAATGATAATTCCTTCAACATTTTACTCAGGATTTCTTTGGCTCTTGGGGGAGGGTGTCTTTGGAGGTTCCATATGAAGTTTAGGATCCTTTTTTTTTTTAATTTAGTGAGGAGGGAGGTGGGGGATTTTTTCTTCAAATTAAGAAAAGGGTTGAAAAAAAATAATGTCAAAATGTGCCAGATAACAGAACAACAAAAAGAAACAAGCAAAAGCAGCTAAACAACATGAGAGAAAGGACAAATCCAAGAAATAGCAGGATACAAATAATAAGCCTTAGGAAATAGATGCCTGAAACATAGTACAGAAAAAACAAATCAATAAGTATTTGATTGTTGTGACAAATCAAATTGTAAAAAGATTCCAAAACCACAAATAAGATTAACTTCAAAGGCATAGACTAGGATACACACACACATGCACACTTTCATACACACATACATACACACACACACACACACACACTAAAAATAAAAATAAGCTGAATTTAAAAAGTGGTTCAGTAATTTTGTCAGAAGTTGCTGGGGTGTTAAGACCCTGGCAGATCTTGTTGCCTACTTCCTCCTGAAGACAAAGTGTCTGCTGAGTTCCTACTTCTTAGGCCCAGTATTTGGTTTTAAGGAGAGAAAACGAAGTCACAATTCTTTCACTGAGTATTCCAAAGTCTTTTTAGCTTAACATGGAAATTAACTTAATTTTGCATAATGATATTCTCTCAAAGGTAATCTAGCAATTGTAGAGAGGTGAGATATTTGTTAATCTGATGTTTCCTCAGCACAAAAAGAAGAATTTAAACTTCTAAGAATTTAAGTATCTGTATTGTATTTTCCCTTACATCAGTTATGAGAGGTGAAGATTTTATCTGGTATTCTGGCTAAGATACCAAGATTTACAGACATTGGATGACTCACTCCTAGCAATACTACAATGAGTGCTGAAAGCAAAAATTTTGCATGTTTAACTGAATGCTTAGTGAACCTCACCACTACACTGAGCCGTGCTGCTGTTTTCAAAGTTATTTCAATTGCACCAGAGTCATTGCTGTGCATCTGGTGGATGCACAAAAATATTAGTAGTTATAGGTTCAAATGAAAGTTTATCACACAGTGTAATCTAAATTATCATACTAGAAGTAGGGACCTTGGTGTTGGTAAAATGGCTCAGACAGTAAAGGGCTGCCTGTGCATGCCTGATGACAGGAGTGTGATCCCCAGGACCAAAGGGAGAAGAGAATAATCAGCTCCTCAAAGTTATTCTTTCTGACTTCATAATATAATATATATGAACAAGCAGGGGCCTTGCTTGTTCATCCCAGCCACCCAGCTAGCTTAGACCCGAAACAACCACATAGAAACTGTATTAATTAAATCACTGCTTGGCCCATTAGTTCTAGTTTCTTATTGGCTAACTCTTACATCTTAATTTAACCCATTTATATTAATGTGTGTATCACCACGTGGCAGTGGCTTACTGGGGAAAATTCCCAGCATCTGTCTCTGGCGGGTCCATGGCATCTCTCTGACTCCACCCTTCTTTCTCCCAGCATTCAGTCCAGTCCCTCCGCCTACCTAAGTTCTGCCCTATCAACAGGCCAAGGCAGTTTCTTTATTCATTGATCCTTAACACAGCACACAGAGGGGACTCCCACATCATACTCACACACACACATACACACACATATACACACATACACACTCATGTGCACACGCATGCATGAATGTACACTCTATATATACACATGTGTCATAATAATAAAGTATTTCAAATTCTTTTAAATAGCATCGGGAACATTCAAGTTATTATTTTCTGAGGCCAGAATGCTTATTAATGAAGCTACCACCTTTATAAAGGCTAGCATAGTGAGCTTTCTAACTGCTTTGTTGCCATGTTGAGTATACATGAATTATTGAACCAGGAATCAGGCCATTTCCATGCACTGGAAGTTTAGTACCTTGCTCTTGGATAGATCAACATTTTGAACTATAACAAATAAGTACTTATAGGATTGGAGAGATGGCTCAGCTGTTTAAAGCACTTCTTGTTCCTGCAGAAGATCTGGATTTGATCCCAGAAACCACAGGGCTATTCACAACCACTATTAACTCCTGTTTCAGGCAATCTGATCCCTTTTAATGACTTCTATGAGACTCAGGAATGTATGTGGTAGACATAGGCAAGCAAAATACTTACACATGTAAATAAGTAAATAAAAAACCTGGCTGCTTAAGGTGCCTACTTTATGGTAATTTTGTTATAGTGGATGTTATTCTTTGGTTCATGAGCTTATTTATTGAAGGCTGTTTCATAAATAATGATGCCATTGGATAATTGCAGAGACCTCAGGAGCTAGGCGCAGTTAGAAGTCGTTAAGGGAGCCTTGCAACCAAAGCAGTCACTGCACCAGTGGCCCAGCCTGGGAGTATTAGTTACATCAGCTCTTCTCTTCATGTTTCCTTTCTGACTATATGGCCTCCTAACTATTCCTTCCTCTCCATTTCTCCTGGGCATGAAACTCACTCTCTCCTGCCTTCTTTACCATAGTGATCACCTACTTTACTCGGCTGTACTTTCCCTGCCACGATGTTGCTGCCACACCGTATGCCTAACAGCAGGCAAAATAGACACAGACTCCACCCTCTGAACCAGTGAGCCCAAATACGGTGCTTTTTCCTTTTAAGCTGCTTAAGTCTGGTATTTTGTTATCACCAAGGAAAGCTGGCTCTCACAATAGCTCAGAGAAAAGCAAAATGAAAGCAAAGTAAATGGGAGCCTTGCAACCAGAGCAGTAGCGGCTCCTGTGGCCCAGCCTGGGAGCATGAGTTACATCAGCTCTTCTCTTCATGTTTCTTTTCTGCCTGCTGCCCCAGGCTGAACCCCCTGGTGGTTCAGGTTCATGAGCAGGAATCTCATCTCCTCATCCCTTGTTTCCTGATGAAAGAGTGAACAGTTTCGTTCCCTCTCTAAGCCACAAACAGAAATTTGATTCCGTATTGAACTAGCCATCTGGTGGATATTCTTGGCAAAACTATTTTTGTGACTTCTATTGGAGTAGATTTGGTGAGTCTGTAGAATCCTGCATGGAAGGGATCAGTCAGCTAGAAAGAGAGAATTAACTTAGGCGGTACAAAGCTTTTGCGTTCTGACCTTTTCTGGGAAAGGAGACAGCCTAAAGCTTGTCACAGGGTGGGGGAAGGTTAAAAGGAAAACATAAATAATGTCACCCAGAATGTAATATGGCTTAGAGGACGAAGTGGGGTCAGCTATTACGGAAAAGAAGCTGAGATCGTTAGACATTAACAAGGCAAACGGTGACGAGAGGAAGACAGTAATGAAAGGGGACTGGGGTCCTGAGGGCAGGATGGGAACACCAGGTGGAAAGTGGAGCCGTCTAATCGAAACCACATTCTCTGCTCCGGAAATGAAGTCTCAGCTCTCATGCAGTAACCAAGAAGGGTGGATGACATTACAGAGTTGAAGGAAGTGGACAGAGGAAGTTGTAAATACAGTGAGGAGCAGAGAGCAGTAGGCAGCCTGAGAGGTGACTGACTCTAAAGTCGGAGCCCAGAGAGCTTTGAAATGGAAGGCAGAATTGCACCTGGGCAATGCCACATGTCCCACGATCTAGATTCTAACGGTGCAGGAGAAAAATCAGCCCGGAAGGCTGAGTGAGAAGCAGAATTAATGTGAAAATGTTCCCGGTCAGATTTTTCCAGGGGAAATGATACATGAAAGCCTTGGAAATCAACCTGTGGTAAGTGACATGTTTCTTAAGTGTTCGTGTGCAGTTCAAATCTCTCCTGATGTCCTGCCTGGAGAATCCTGTCCTTCTCTAATTTGACTTACAGTCATGAAATTTGTTTGAGGACCTGGAGCTGAGGGCCTGATGGGGACTTTCTGAGCTTTCAAAGTCCTCACAATATTGTAGCAGCGCTCTCCTCTTCATGCTCCCTGGCTGCCCACCACCGGCTCTGTGACAGCGCCATCCCCTTCCGGTAGGGAAGCAAAAGGCTTGGATAGCCTCCCAGCACCCAAGAATTCCTTCTTTGCAATGGATTGGATGAGACAAACAGAATCCACCAGGAACGATGGTATCAGAGGTCACCCTGCTCCTACTTGCAACCAAACCCTCCATAAATGTTTCTTCCTCTTATCTGCTTTCTCTATAGGTTTAAGAAAAGCCAAATTAGTGTTTTAGAGTCAGAGCTTGCTCGAGCTTGGATCCCTACGGTCCCTAAAGGCCTGGGTAAGCATTGGTCCCTAGTCTGTAGCAGTATCAGAAGATGGTGGAAATTAAGCTGGGTGGGAAATTATGTCCCTGGGGGATTGCTTATGGAAGTGGCGCTGGGCCTCTGGGCGCCCCTCTGTCTGTCTGCTCAAGCTGTAGAGGTGCACATTCTCCATCTCTTTCTACCTCGGTGTGCTCTCTCACTCCAGGCACAAATGCACCTGAGTAGGGACTGAAACTTTTTGCCTTTGTTTTGTAGATGATCTCAAGCCTTTTGTTACAGTAAGGGAATGCCATCTGATACAGAGCCTTACTTTCTCTAGAACAAACAAAACAAAATGCATGACAAAGATGAAACTCTTTTGGTTAAAGAAAATCAGAATTGCTTGAAATTTTCTACCAACTAATTTGGTAGTACCATATTTTGTTTTTCATTTTTTTGGAGAGTCACTAATATATACAAACAATTGCATAATTGCTGGAGATTCACCAGTGTACAAGACATACTCAGTCTTTGTCAACTTATATTTAATAGGAATACAAATAAATTCTCAATTACTTAGTCAGAGTTGCTTTTAGTGCTATCGGGAAACCTTGGGAATTCCTTTGAGGGCTCGTAAAAGGATGCCTTATCTAGACAGGGTGATATTCAGGAGTCTTCAGTAGGGATGAAATAATTTTCTTTAATACTCAAAGTTGAGTGGGTTGCAGGTTATGCATAAGGTAAGGAGACTAAGAAGAGGGCATTTTATCTGGAAAGAACAGTTTGTACAAAGGCTCATGATGCAGAAGAGTCAATTCACAGCATGTTTAAAAGATGAAAGAAGCGCCAAGACTTCAATGAAATTGGGAGTTGCCTGCCAGTTAGGTAGAGATTTGCAGGCCATGGTAAAATTATTAGGACAGTGAGCTGAGAGTCAAGGAAGTCAAAAACTCCATTGTTCTTTAAGCAGGTTTTCTCTGTGGCTATTGTTCACATGTTTTGCTTCACACTCTCCTGGGTTGCCATGTGACTTTTGAAGGTGATTTCTTTCTGACTTACCCTTCTTGTGGTTTGTTGGGTTCAGTTTACATTACCTATCAAACATGGGCTGTGCACACTTCATCCCCAACTCTATGTCTGGTGACCAAAAAAAGGAAAATAGAAACAGGAAGTGGTGGGAACTGGGAAACGCTATGTAAAGTGCAGTTTGTTTGTTTTAATTCAGTAGACTCTGCTTGTTAGCATCTCACAGGAGCTATCTCTGGGGACAACTGATGGGAGAAATCTTCAAGTCAACAAGAACTATTGCCAGAAAATACATATACACAAAATACAGGATTCTACATATAGACATAAAATTGTATGTATAGAAATATATATAATTTCACATACAACATACACATATAAATGTATATAATCATATCTATAGCACATATATATCATATTTGCACTGCGGGAGAGAGAGAGAAAACATTAAAAAGAGTGGCTTCCACTTAGAGATGGAGAACTGTTTCATTCTTCCTCATGAGTTCATTGCCTTGCATGATATCTTCAGCATCATATATAGTACATACAGTGCATTCGTGAGAACAAAAGTTCTGCCATGTAATATGCAAAATCTTCTCTTCTATCCATTATTAGCTGCTTTCCAATGTATACACGGAGAGAAAAAAGCAAGCTCCCAGTGTACTCCAGTAGAACTCAGAGATACACATGTGGGTAAAGCAGCGGCAACATTCTCAAGCACATACATAATTTGTAAGGCCATCTCAAACTGCTCTCTGAATCCATAACTGGCAGAGTTGCTAGAAATTCAAAATTGTGATGGACCTGCCTGATGAGAGATGTTGAAAGCTATCCATGTTGAGCTGACCGCCTATCAGAAATCAATGCTAACAGGATAATTTCTAGGTGATACAGAAAAAGAAATCTTGTTTCTATTTCCAGGTGAAGTGGCAAGACTGCCTCCTTCTGAGAAATTTCTTTCAGGGGAAAGAAAAGCATGTCTCCTCCAAGCTCTTTGTGCTTTGTGTTTATAGTTCAAATGGTACATTTTACTATTTTAGGCATTTAAAACACAATTCCCAGCACATAGTATTTCAAATTTTGAGTGTATAGTCTTATAATGCTAAAATATATTTTTTGTGGCTAGCATTTATCCCCACTGATAATAGATGATAATAATCCTGTCTTGTCACCCTCTAGCTGATACAGAGAAGCCAACTGACAAATGAAGTGGAGGCTAAGATGGAAGTAAACCAGAATGAATGTGAAATTTAACATCCCCAGGGAGAGGAAATTTCAGTCACCGGCTCTCTTCTTAACAGCTACATTTTACAATTGGATTTGGGTTAAACTCATGAGGATACAGCATCCGTTGATTTGCCTTATGACAACTGAAAATAGGGAATACCTTGTGACAAATGAATACCAGCACACATTTCAGGTTTAGCTGTGGATCCCCAAACCCAGCTAGACTGACATACATATTGGTACTTTGGACTCCTCCAGATCAGGACACTCCCATTAAAAAGGTTGTAGACCATACCAGGTCAATACTACAAATGAAAGCCAAATAAAAATACTTTGGTTATCACTGGGTTTATCTTGTTAGGCTTACATCTTTCTAACCTTAATCAGACTCAGCTGGAAAATGGTTGCTCTTCACATATTGCTGGGAACTCACATTCCAGGCTTTGTTTGAATATCTGTAAAGATAGCCAACTGGAAATTTTACAGAATTTCTCAATTAAATAATGTTACAGAGTTTTGACTATTTAAACAGACATTTAACACAGGTTTATGCTGATATCCCAATGCCTCTAATTTCTAGTCTCTTTATTTCTTCACTAACTTGGGATCATGTAAAATGTAATATTCTGGTTTACTGGGAATACTTTTTAATCTGTTTTACAAGCTTTACAATTTCTTCTCTAAGATCGCAGTTCATGTTTGTTCAGTTCTAATATCAGGTATAACTAAAAATAGCAAGAGGGAACTAGCAGGTTCTGTCCTGATAATGACATTTTCCTGGGATGAACAGAGAGAGAGAGAGAGAGAGAGAGAGAGAGAGAGAGAGAGAGAGAGAGAGATGAGATTATGCCTTATTTTCATGTAAAAGAAATAGAATAGTCAGGTGTGGTGGCATAAGCCTTTAATTCCAGCACTTAGGAGACAGAAGCAGGCGGCTCTTTTTGAGTTCAAGGCGAGACTGGTCTACAGAGTGAATTCCAGGACAGTCAAAGCTACATAGAGAAACCCTGTCTCAAAAAAATTGAAAATAAAAGAAATAGAGTTTTAAAAATAAGCCACATAAAGATGGAAAATACACAGAGAGTCTGGATACTGTATGTTACAATAGGCTTTCTGAGGGAAGGGAACAGAGAAGAAAAGGAAAGCAAAGTTCAACAGATATTTGCCATGGATAAATATGAACACCTTATGAGCCAGACAGTGGAGAATAAGTAAAAATAGAATGCCTGGCATCAGCTCAGGAAGGCTGGATTGTTGTGGAATATTAGTTGAAGATGTGCTATATTTGTTTATGCTGTGGAACATTTATTTAATGATGCAAAGATGTGTTGCATTTTTTTCTTTTGCATTTGTTTAACTCTAAGAAGCTGTCTACTTTGCCTGTCTGAAACACCTAACTGGTCTAATAAAGAGCTGAACAGCCAGTAACTAGGAAAGAGAGAGAAGTAGGTTTCGCTGACAGGCAGAGAATAAACAGATGGAGAAGAGCATGAGAGGAGGAGTGAAAAGAGGAGAGAAGATGCTGGGAGCCAGCCACCCAGCCACACAGCCACACAGCCACACAGCCACACAGCCACACGGCCACACGGCCACACAGCCACACAGCCACACGGCCACACGGCCACACAGCCACACAGCCACACGGCCACACGGCCACACAGCCACACAGCCACACAGCCACACAGCCACACAGCCACCCAGGCACCCAGCCACCCAGGCACCCAGCCATACAGCCACCCAGCCACCCAGCCACCCAGCCAGACATGGAATAAAAAGGAAAGAAAAGTTATACAAAAATAGAGAAAGCTAAAAGCCCAGAGGCAAAGGTAGACGGGATAAGTTAAGAAAAGAAAAGCTGACTAGAAATAAGCCAAGCTAAGGCTGGGCATTCATAAAAGAATAGGTCTCTGTGATTATTTGGGAGCTGGCTGGCAGGTCCCCTACAGAGCAAAGAGGGGAAAAAATACTACACTCGATTATTAGGAACTGGAAAGGACAATGAATCACAAAAGAGACAGCGCTAGACTGTCCATCAAGTGAAGTAAAAGATTTAAAAATATAAATATCTGTCTCTGTGAAAATCAAGAGAAAAATGTAGAAAAAAGGGTGTGTCTGTGTAGAACATTTCGGTTTGAAATGTTAAGAGGAATGAGAGCAGTTGTGAAAACGAATGCAAGAAAGGACCCAATCAGAAGAGAAGGAAGCCTGAGGGGAGAGGCTAGGAAAGTGACATCAGAGGAAACAGAGTTTCCATTCTCAAATGCACAGAAGGGCAGCTGCAGGCAATTTAAAGCTAAGGAGAATTTCAATCTCAGTTTTCAAAGAGGGAGCCATCAAACAACTTTTGCATGTTGTTGCAATTCAGACAGGCACAGGGAGAAACTGACGGTGATGAATGACAAGGAGCCTGGAAGTCAAAATTTTCTAAAACTTAAATGACCAAAGCACCAGTGAGGTTGGTGGGAAGGCAGTCAAATAATTCAGGTTCAAGTCCAAGAAGGTAAGCATGCTTGGCCAACAGAAATAAAAGATAATTCCCATATTCTTGCTTTATTTTCTCAGTGAAATACAAGGAAAGCACTAGGAGCCTTGCTGAGAACAGAGAATAAGGAACTAACTGGGGTGAGTGAAGGAATATGGAATTTATAGACACTGTCCTCTGCCCACACCCAGAAGCTATTTCTAAAGAGATACCCATCTTTGTTTTACCTCTCATTTCCTCTCTGACTTTGCCTTCCCATAACCTCTGACTTCTTTGCTCCTGGTGTCACTCCGATAGTTTGTAAAGTTGGTGACAAAGGAAGGGGACCGTTTATTATTGCCCCTCAGGACCTGCTTCGTTACGCTGGAGGGTGCAGTGCTTTGTTTTCAGGATAGGGCTTCATGTATATTTTGATAAGTTCCCTAAGGCCTTCTAGATCCCAGGACTGAAAGATGAAAAATGACTATTATTGTTACCCTGTATTGCCCACCATCCCCAGCCAGAACATGCCTGTAACTTCTTGGTCTCCACTGTTCCTCCTTCACTGGCCCTGAGCTGAGGGTCAAGGGGAGCTGTTTGTTCCTTATGCAGTGACCGCAGAGAAATGACTGTCCAGAGAAGATTCCAGTTTTAAAATCACTTCAACTCGCACATGGGCTCAACAGTGTTTGCAAGATTTGGTCTGTGTTCTGCCCTGAAAGCAACAAGGATAAAGCAAGTAAATGAACAAGGAAAGGAGATCCAATTCTGTTCAACCAAAGAGAGTTGTTTCCTCAGCACCAAATCTGATATTTTGGAAGAAGCCAGACAATGAGTTCATTTGTTTGTTTTCTGTGAAGATATGTGTCATGAAGATTCAGCCTCTCATGATTTTTTTATTCATTTGGTTAACATTAAACCTACCACACACAAACACACACACACACATACACACACACATGCATGCACATACACACACACACACAGAGACAGAAATACACAGACATTAGAAATTATTTTGTTCCAGACACACACACACACACTCACACACACACATATTTATATGATAAATGACTTTGTGATATGGCAAAAGCAACAAAACTAAATCCAAGGAAACATTCTATCAGAATCCCAGACCATGTTTTTAATCCCTAGAAAGGAAAAACTATATATAAATGAAGTACCTCTCCTCTCCATTTCTTTCTCCATGTCTTGTAGGATTTTTATGAAATGTGCCTCTTATACACTCTGATGGGCATGCAAAGGGTAGTATGTAGCATTGTTTGAAAACCATCTTTATTAGCCTCAAAGAATTTACAGCTTATGTGGGAAGAATCAGTGATCATACTTTTAAAATGTAAGAATTAGTTAAATCAGCTCGAGTATCGGGGTATGTTACAAGACAGTGGGTGATTAATAGCAGGGGCTTGGGCAGAGAGGAGGGGAGTCCAGTGCTGGCTGTAAGCACCAAGGGACAAAGGAAAGGACTATCAAGTCTCCAGCAGACTCAGCTGAACTTTCAGACCATGAGTCTGCAGAAGGTTAAGTTAGCACAAAGATCACAGGAGTGCCACGCTGTAAAGTGGATTTTGTCGCAACCTGATGAATAGTTTCCATAAAACAACAGTCATTCTTTATACTTCAGACCTTTGAATACAAATGTCAGAATGGGAAGCGGTAATGGTAAGAAACTGAGGAATCAGAGAAAAATGAGCTTGAAATTTGCCTGCCATTTGCTTGTTTTAGGTCTCACCTTGAAACTCAGACAAATCCCCAGAAACAAGCAGAGTAGTACTTGACTCATGGATGATTAATAATTAGCAGAATTAAAGAGTCTTGTGTGGGAGTGGGTGGGAAGATGTCAAAGCGAGGGAGCGATGTGTCCTGTGACCTTAGAAAGAACAACTATTTTGAGCATTGAATGAACAGCAAGGAAGGTAGCTGCTCAGAGCTCAGTATGTAGTTAACTGCATCTGAGGCACAGTAAGGACCAGCCTGGGCAGAGAGCTTTTGGGCATACTGCCTATTCCAAACTTGATACTAAAGAACGGCATTGAAGAAAACAATTACTTTAAAGGCTCAGAAAGGGCTACTGTTCACACACATAGGAGATTGCATTTGTTGAAGGGTTGTGTGGTAAGTGCTTTCTGCGCTCCTTTATTCTGACATGTCATAGAAATTAGGTCCTCTTGATGTGCAATGTGTTAAACCAAATTCAGAGTCAGTGCAATTCCAATCTAATAGTGACCAATTCAGTAATCTTTCATGCTGCCTATGTCTCGTTATCTGAAGTGTCCATTTCTTCTTCAGCCTTGTGGGAAATAGGACAAACTGGATTTACATATGTGAACCACTAGCACACACATCCAGGGGTCATGGTAGACAGTAAGCTTCCAATTTTATAAGACAACTAACAAAGCTTAAGTCTTGTATTTAGGGCGAAGGAGTGCTAAAAATTGAACAATGCCTATAGTCATTATACAGACTTAACAAAGCTGGAAACCACTGAAGTAAATGACAAGAAAAACAATGGAACAAGACACAGATTACCTATACCAGCTGGATCCCTTTGATTTGTGGAGTGTTTCTACAGCCAGGAGTTTTCCGTCTACTTAAAATTAAGCATTTTTTTTCATATGTGTGTATGTGTCTAAATTCAAGAAGGGGATAGTAAACAAGAAAAAAATCCCTCATGTTCTCAGACATGGATGCAATGTCATAATAGGCAAGCTACACAAAGGAATAATAAAATAGGCATTGAGCAAAAGCAGATGAGAAACAGAAGCCAGTCCCCATAATGGGAAAGGCCATGAGTTAAGGAGAGAATGAGAGAGAGAGAAGGTTTGTGAAATGCACCACAGAATCTCCATTTCAATCCATTGTTCATATTGCTAAGAATTGTCTAACACATTCTTTTAAAGCAAAGTGGCATTATGCTATCTACCTACAAATACAGCTACATACACACACTCTATTCTCATACCTTCCTTCATCTGTCCTAACAAAAATTGGTAGAATAATCTATAAAACAGACTAGGGTTGCAAATCAAAGGAAAGAGTTATTATCTACGTCATATGACACCTCACTTTACATTCTCTCACTTCATTAGTTTTGTGTGTGTGTTTGTGTGGGGGTGTGTGGGTGTGTGTGCGTGCACGCGCATGCATGCATGCATGCTCCACATACATGTTGAGGGTAGAAGGCAACATGCAGGAATGGGTTCTCGCCTTCCATCATGTGTGTTGCTTAGATTAATCTCAGATCAAGTCTGACGGCAGGCCAGGAGCCTTTACCTGCTGAGCCACCTTGGAAGCCCTTGCTTATCTTTATTTTCCACTCTATCCTTGTTTGGGAACTGAATTTGCTATATTAAAATGAACTGAAAGCAAAATGGGAATAAAATATGTGAAGCTCACATCTGAGGTGACTGCTTGTCATTATCTTCTTTCTCCTCCTCTCCTTCCTTCTCCTTCTCCTCAAAGATCTAACAGTATCTATCAGTATACACCATGAATCAAGAAAAAAATTCTTTCAAATTATATATGTTAGGGCACATATAGCATTGGGATAGAGGATAAAAGTAAAATATACAAAAAAAAATGACATGTACATTTAACATCTTGTCACTACAAAACCTCCCTCTTTTTATACCAAAGGCATAAACTTTGTCATTACTCCATATGCCAATAACTTCTCAAACAGTGTAAGGCCCTACAATCTAGTTCTCCGAATTGGAGCCTTCATCTTTAAGCTGTTGTTTTCTGGCCTACTTGCTTTCTTGTCTCAGGAATTCTTATTTCCCATCTTAAAGTGCTACATGCAGCAATCACATATATGCAAGCTGTTTGGTGATTGGATATCATGGCCTTGTATGAGTGATCTTCCTTCTGCAGTTGACTATCTAATGATTTCTGGACACATACTTCACTTTTCTGAGCTTTAGGCTTTTTCTCTAAGATAACAGAATGGATAACATTCTCTAGAATGACAGAATGGATAACAGTACTTACTACACAGGAGCATTGTATAGAGTATCTCACCGATTATGTTTAAAGAAAGCAGTACCCTAGGGCAGCGATTGTGACTATGATAGTAGTAATTGAGAGGCTGAAGCAGGAGGATCACTGTAAGTTTAAAGCTGGCCTGGGCTACAGCATTGAGACTGTCTAAAAGAAATGAAGCAAAATATACATACAAACAACAACAACAAAACAGAAAAGAAAAGAAAGGAAGGAGAAAGGGAGGAAGGAAAGAAGAAAGGAAGAAGATAAAATGGGATTTCAGATGAAGGACTCCAAAGTTCTCCGGGATCCAGACCCTCTTCTAATATACCTTCACCACATTAAATATTAAGAGCTGGAATCATCTCGTTCTTGAAACCCTGACCCTCTGAATCATTTACTGACATCTCTTCTTATTGTGTAAATCACTTTAAAAATGTCTGTATTCTTTGAGATTCCATCTCGCTTCAATTAGAATGGCTGTATTCAAGAAAATACATGACAAGAATGGTTTGTGAGGCTGTGGGGGGAGAGAAACCTTCATCTACTGTTGCTAAGAATGTAAACTAGTGTAAGGCCAAAGGAAATCAGAATATAGGTTCCTCTAAATTTAAAAATAGACTACAAAATGACCTAGCCTATACCACCATTGAACATATAGCAAAGGCCTCTATGTGCATGAACACAGAGGCACTTGCAGATCTATGTCTATTGCCAAACTGTTTACAAGACCAATAAGCGTAGCACTCCATTGACAGATGAATGGCAACGAAACTGTGCCATATACATACAATAGAAATATTCAAGGCAATTTCTTTATAAACCAAATATTGTATGTTCAACATTGGCTCACAAAATATGCTAATATGCTCTGAAACTGAGGGAACTTTTGCTGGAACTATTTATTTCACCTTCTAGAGCTTTACACTGTTTCTTCCATTCTAAATGTTTAGCTACTTACTTCTCTATTTTTAAAAGATATTTTTTCATACAGTATATTCCATGTTTTTTCTCTCTCCCAACTCCTCCTAAATCCTTCCTAATTCTCTAACTTGATTTTCTTTCTCTCTTTCTAAAACACACACACACACACACACACAAATGAAAATTAAAGCAAACAAAAGATCAATAAGTCAAAAAAAAAAAGCTCATGAAGCAACCATGAAGTTAATTTTGTATTGACCAATTACTCCTCTAGGACACGAGACTCATCGAGGAGTGTAGTTGATCTATCCAGTGACATTCCATTGGAGAAAATTAATTTTCCCATTGCCAGGAAGTACCAATTGATAACAGCTTCCTTTTTAGGTAGGTGGAGGATCCATCCCGTGCCACTTCTCCCTCTCAGTGCCGGGACCCTGTCTGGCTCGTATCTGTGCAGATCTTGTGGATAGTAGCACAGTCTCTGTGAGTTCATCTATGCATTAGTCCTGTTGCGGCTAGAAAGTTTGTTTCCTTGGTGTCTTCTGCCTCTCCTAGTTCTCACAGTACATCTGCCAACTCTTCCACAGGGTTGCCCCAACCCAAAGGGGAGTTATTTGATAAAGTGTTTCAGATTAAATGTTCCAAGTTCTTTGCCTCTCTGCACACGTGTCCAGTTGTGGATCTATGCCCTTGCTCCCGTCTACTGTAGGAGGAAACTTTGGTGATGATGGCGGAGCAAGATACCTACCTATGATTATAGCAGAATGTCATTAGGAGTCATTTTATTGTTCCTTTATAAGAACACTAGCATTTGGTTTTCCCCTAAGCCCATGGACCAGAACCTGAGACTAGACAGATGGGTGGTATTGATGATGCCCTTTCTCCTCTAGTAGCATGCAGATTGCATTTCAACACTATGCATGCTAGTCAGTACAGGTGAAGCTTCTAGTAAAGAAAATCAATAGATGCTGATCTTTAGTTCTCAAGTACAGTGACTACATATTTTCTACCAACTCACTTGCTCCTGTGATTTCAGTTTTACCAGTTGAAACAAGGGAACATCTAAATAGATGAACATTATCATTAGCTAAAATAATTATATGCAATACTTCATGTCAGAATAGTCACATACCAGATACACACCCCAAGATGAGGTCAATTCCTTACTGGTATAGTTTTAATAACAGCTTTCATTTCACAGCATTCGTGGAGATTTATTATTCTTTCACAATTCCCCATTTCCTAATATAGTATAATATCACACAGATAATTGCCTCTCTACATAGTAATAATGCCTCGAAGATTCCTCTCCCAGAGGCTTTCTTTTATCTGTTCTATCTGTGCTTTTAACCCCATTACAACATATGGTACAATTACAAAACCTCTGTTATTCTATTTCTGCATTGTGCCTAAAGGAAAAGGGTCCCATGCTGATCAGAGAGTGGGTTATGTTCAAGCCTCAGATACTAAGCTGTTTTGCTTTCAGCATTCACTGGTATATAGGTCATGCACATCCCATATATATCCCATCAAATTCAAGTTTGGATTTTTGAATGAAAACTTAATCTGAAAATGTGTGAATACACCCTGAGTCCTGGGAGGGCACCTTTATTTGTTATAGTGTTTATTCCCTTGGGGCCTCTGTGGTCTGGGAAGGGAAGTAGGAGTGCCCTGCATTCTACTTAGCATTCTATAATTGTTGTCTGAAACTCAATCCAGGGCTTTCCAAGCACTTGCCTCCCTTAACACATCTGGCCTCCCTGTTTTGCTTTCTTTGCTCTGGCCCTACAAGAGGAGCTCTTAGATAAATAAACGGAAGCGTGCATGTGGCCACCGAAGATCTCTATGGAAGCAGAATGGCACCAAAGTAGCCCCAGGGCCTGCTCTGACTTTATTCACTGTCTGTGAGGGATATATGCAACCCAGAGTTGAACACAGTAAGATCATTTGTGTTCTAGCTGGGTCCATACTTTCTGTGACAATAATGCATGCCTGAGGGTAGACAACTTTGGTATTAACACCATCTGCATTTCTAGAAGGAGAAATTAGGTACCTAGCCTTTAGATGTATTTAAGCCAACATTCAGTTTCTCTTTACAGAGAGATAATGAGTCATGTTATTGTAAATTTGACCAGGATGAGGAAAGAATCTCTAGAAGGAGGTTAGTGACTGAGACGGTTTATGTACATAAAGCTAATGAGAGAAACTAATGCTTATTAAGCGTCACAAATCAAACCAGACATGGCGAATTTGTGCAGCTGATTTTCAACCTGGAACCATGATACTGGAGCCTTGGGATTAGAATGTCATTGTTACAGGTAGGAGTCAGCAGGGAAAGCTGACACAGGAGCATAGGAATCATTTTCAATTCAAACTTCAAAATAGGGGTGATAGAAAATAACAACACATGTGCCTCAATGTAACAGAGAAGAAATATGCAATGAATTAATTAACTTAGTTATGATAAGCATATGCAAGGAGGGTTAATTCCATCTCATAAATGAAGAAACGTGTCTTGCCCACTCATACTGTGCTTAATTTATTGTCCTTATTTATTTGTTAAATGTGTATACTCAATGCCTACAATGTGCTAAGTATTAACCGGAGTTGTTAATTATTAATGACTGAATGGATGTAATTGAAAATAAATCTTATCCTTATAAATCTTATATTCTACATAAAGTGACAGGTCTTAGATGATACAAATAATACAGAGTTTACTCAATCATGAGATGAGATAAGAAGGGGAAATCCGTCGTGAAATAAAACAATGTATATTATAGGGAAAGGTTGTGATTTTAAATGGGGCGGTTGGGAAACATTGCAGCAAGATGGAAAGATTTATTTACAGACAGACCTTATGGACATTAAGGAGAGGATCACAGAGATAGCTAAGGAGTAGTAGTCTAGGCCCAGGAACAGAGGACATAAAACTCTAGCTGGGAGAGTTTTTGACATGTGTGAGAAATGCCGTAGAAGCCAAGGCTGTTGGAGTAGAGTAAACAATCACAAGTACAAAATGAGTGCAGAGAAAAAAACACAGAGGATATGAACTCATGCAGGGCACAGAAAACCACTGAGAAAACTAGCGTAGGCTTTGGCTAGGAGGATTGGTGTGAGGTAATTAGAAGGTGCTGAGCTGCAGACTGTGTGATCCTGCTTATATTCTAACCATGTATCTTTGGATTTTGTGGCAAAAACAGAACGAAGGGCAAATGCAAATACAGAGAACTGGTTAGGCTTGATGCAATAGTACAAGCATGTCATGATCTCCTCAAAGTCACATGCAAACTGTGCTGGTTTGCATGTAATTGGCTCCCATATGATCATGGGATTTGGAACTATTATGGGGTATGGCTTTATTGCAAATGGGTGTGGCCTTATTGGAGGAAGTGTGTCACTATAGGGCTGGTTTTGTAGTCTCATATATGCTCAAGTCACACCCAGAGTCTCAGTTCACTTCCTATTGTCTTTGAATTAAGATGTAGGACTCTCATCTCCAGCACAATGTATGCCTGGGTACCGCCATACTCGTAACTACTGTGCTTCCCACCATAATGGTAATGAACTAAATCTCTAAGGCTGTAAGCTGCCACTCCATTAAATGTTTTCCTTTATATGAGTTGCCACAGTCATGGTGTCTCTTCATAGCAGTAGAAACCATAACTAAGACACAAGGTAATGCCAGCCACTCTTCAATGCCATCTCCTCATCCAGAGATTCTGAGGAAAAGGTCATGGTGACGGGTATTGCCAATTCCACTTTCACTTGTGAACAAGATATGAAGTGACTGTGAGATAGGCTCTTTTGCAAAATAGTCAAAATGCATGATATTACACACAATATACATGAAGAAAAGTTATTGCAAAAATCTAGTGTTATCTGATGTGAATCAATTGGTCTCATTTCCTAACATATTACCTATGATTATCAATAACCTAAAATTATCTTGAAATAGAGTAGTTTTGAGCATATCAAAATGACTCACTGATCTCTGTCTATGCTGGGAGCACAAAGGTCCTTCCACCCACAGATCTCCAAGGAAACCAGAAATGTTAAGCACACGGGATTGTTCTTTCAAAGAAAAGGATGTATAATCTGTTTTTACATCTAGGAGGCTGGGAATTGGAGGTTAGTAGAAACCTGGTGATATGAGTTATCTGAAGGGTCACTCCGTATCAACCTCTCACAACCACAACCAGAGGTGGCCCATAACCCAAATGACCTCTATGCTATCTGTATGATGATAGACCAGATCCTTCCTTATGCTCCAAAGCTAATATAGGTGACCTAGCTCTAAAACCCATATTCTTGGAAGAAATGACATGTCCTTTGAGTTGAGCTTCAATGTACTGATGCCTGTTTGAGCACCAGAAATTGTATTACACCAGGAATCATTTGCCAAATTATATTGTGTTTAAATATGTTGACTATGTATCACCTGGTATCAGACTCTGGAAGTTTCAATTAGAGAGACTAAGTCAGGCTGAAATGAGTTTTCATTCTCACTTTCTTCTGTGGTGTGTTTTCCTCCCTGTTATAATGCTTATAGGGACCCCTGCATGTCTGAATTTTGTAAAGTGTCTTTATTTAGGTTATATCAACTCATGAAATGTTCCGTCTTTTCTATCACTTAGGTTCTACTTGAGAGCAGGCGTCATGTGGCTGCTCCTCATTTGATGTCTTTGAGAAAAATGAGGACATAAAGGTCATTGCCTAAAAGTTAATTTCACAGTAGCTCCTAACTGCATGAGTTTATTCCTTCTGAAAGATATTTGTGGATAAAGGAACTGAGAGCACAATTTCCCCACTCACAGATATCTGTGAGATATCATGCAATTTCACCCTGCCTTTTCTATCCCTAAGACTCTGTCTTAAAATGTAGGAAGCAAATAGCTGTTGAATTACATGTAAGAATTTCTAGGGGAAAAAAATGGAATTTAAACGTAGCCATTAAATGTCCTCCAATAGATCCAGTTCTGGTCAGTGAATTGGTCTGTGTCAAGTGGCAACTATGGGACTTAGTTGACAACACTTCAAGAGAGGCTTTTCCACCTTCTTTTAGGACCCTGTCTGATATCTGTATATTCCAAAACAGGCTGACAAAGCAGACCTGGGCAAGCAGCTTTAGGAAGCTGAAAGTTTGTACTTTGACATCCTCTGCTAGAAACCTCCAGCAGAAAGGACATGCCTGAAACTCTGTCTCTATTGTCACCATTGGCAAATATCTAGAAAGATAGCTACTTTAGTACTTGAGAGGTCTGGATCTACTCAAATGGTATCTTGAACTACAGTCAGTTTTCAACTGCCTAATTTGAACGCTAGGAACTGAAATTGTGTCCTCTGCAAGAGCAGCATGTATTTTTCACTACAGAGCCATCTCTCCAGCCCCATTCACCTCAATATTTGAGAAGAGCTTATCAATGAACCAAGCACCTACTAATAATAGGCTAGAGTGGCTGGTGAGTACACTCTAGAGATCCACCTGCTTACACCCCACTGCCATTCTATACACATTTTTTTTACTACTTAATGCTGTTTTTCAATAAATGTAAATATGGCTATCAAACTTTTGCCTTAGTCTCGCTTGTTTTCATTTGAAGCTAGTAATTAACATCCTAAAGAAAAGTCCACTGCTCCAACATCTCCCAAAAGGCTCTCAAAAAAAAAAAAAAAGCAAGAAAAAGAAAGAAAGAAAAATTAAATCCTTAAAATTAAGATCAGTCAAATTGGCTTAGGGAAATTTGGAGCAATTAACTTTTGAACCTCCAGGACCAAAGGCAGCCTGTGGATGAACCAAATCCTGGCAGACAAGCTCAGGGATAATTATCAACATGCCTTCTCATGCCTGTACCCCAGAGATTAAACTCCACTTTGCAGATAATTTCTAGGGGAAAGGATGCAAATTGGGCTGAGGCCGGGAAGGGGATAATTGACAGTAGCAGCAAGTACTGGGGACTCACGGTGAGCTGTACA
>PVIU01014713.1:0-38002 GCA_004026605.1 Ondatra zibethicus
GTGTATGCTTTCCTTGGGTTCACCTAGGTATTCAGCTTCTCTGGGCTTGCGAGCTAAGTGTTTGGTGACCTTTATTTTATAGCTAGGGTCCACTAATGAGTGAGTACATACCATAATCATCTTTCTGGGTTTGGGTTACCTCACTCAGGATAGCGTTTTCTATTTCCATCCATTTGCATGCAAACTTCAAGATGTCCTTCCCAGAGGAAGGACAATGGGTAACCCTGATACCATGGTGACCCCCCAGCCTTCCTGTCAGAGATGGCAGTGATAGTGCCAAGAGAGCCTGTGTCCCCTCAGTCATTCATGCCCAGACCTAGGAGGTCAGCCAGAGGGCAGTCTGGGCCTGATGTCCTGGGCTGCAAGGGACACAGGGACAGTCGATAGTCCAGTATTCCTCTTGATGACACTTTGGACATGGTCAGAATGTTTGTGAGGGTTAGGGCAGGCCCAGGCCCAGTGACTGTCTTGACTGCATTTGAAGCAGGGACCAGGCAGTCCTCAGTCTTTGGGAGGCAAAGGAGCATAGGCAGTCACTGTGGCAGCCGGAAGGCTTTAACCAGCATGTGATATTTTGTTTTGGGGCTCTCCCATGGTACATTTTGAAGACCAGTGCCAGTATTTCTTGCTTGTGGAATTAGGGGTCCCCTCTCTAAACTTCTAAGTTTGACCCTAATGTCGGGGAAACCCTGGGAAAAGAAGTAGCTCATGCGGAGCTGTTTTCCATCTGTGGTGGTGAGGTCCTAACCGGCATATCGTAAGAGAGCCTTGGTGAGGCACTCCAGGAATTGAGACCAGATTTCATGTCTTGGACGACCTCTTGTTTTTCCCATAGTTTACTGCTTTAAGGGCAGCCTTAATGAGACCAGCCAGGAGTCAGGTCATGAATTGATCTCTAGCTAGGATACCCCCCGGGGTGTCATAGCTCCAATTGGGATCCTGCTAGGGGACTACCTCATCCCAGGTTAGGTGGGCAGTGTTAGTTTGGTGGATCTCGTCTCCATGTGCTCTAGCCTATTCCCAGACTCACTAGAATTTCTCAGGGAGAAGGTTGTTCATAGAATCCTATAGATGTCATGGAAGGTGAGGCTGTAAGCCTGGGTGATGGACTGGAACTCTTTGATGAAATTAGAGGTGTTGACTGTGTAGGACCCCAATCTTTTTTTTTAAATTGGGGCTGCTCAGAGAGAAAGGCACATGAGTCTTCACTAGGGTGATGGCTCTGGCCACTTCACGTAAGGGAAGGTCAAGAGGAGGGGCCCAGAGTGGTGTGGAGAGGATGGTTGAAGAGCTAAATGAAGGCAATGGAAGTGGTGATGGGTAGGGGACTGTGGGTTGAGGTCTGCAGGAAGGAGGTTCCTCAGCTGGTCTAACAGTGGTAGAGGGAGAGTTGGTTGGAGGTTTGGGCTTTTGCTAGCAGCCCGCACAGAGAGAGGGCTTAGAGCAGAGGTAAGAGAAAGTCTGGACTTACAGAATATCTTTCCATTTCCCCTATTGATCACAATAGCTGTAAAGATCCTGAATAATATTGCGATCTAAGGCTGTTGTTAGGTGGCTATTTGGACTGTTATCCGAGGGGTGTTGAGGCCATATTTGATTGCAAAAGCAAATAAATTTAGGAGCCTCTAGGTTGAGTGCTAGGTGGAGAGGCTGGAGGTTTTCTAAGAGACATTCCAAGGGGGAGTCAGAAGTATTCCCATGGGTAAGAGAGAAGTTTGTAGTTTATAGCCAAGGGTGACCCAAGACTCTGGAGGACTGAGAGAAGTCCAACTTATTAGTGGGTTATAGCCACATTTAACAGGAATGAGACAGATAGCCTGAAGTACCAGGGCTTTTGAGTAAAAGCAGAGGGCAAAAAGAGCAAGCCCAGGACCAAGGTCTCACCCAAGGGAAATGTTGGAAACAAGGTTGTTGAAGAGAGCTAGCCATAGCTTTAAAGACTGTGGCTGGGGGTACCTCTACCTCCAAGAGTACCAGAGGAGTGGCTGATGCTCAAGGGTCGCTTTCTTGGACTCGGAGTATGTTTACATCTCCCAAGTAGTTGACTCACCTAATTGCCAGTGGTGGATGGGGTGTCAAGTGATTGGTGAGTTAAAAGGTGAGCCTGTCTTTGGTGGAATAGAGGTGAAGGACAGGATCCCATTGCGGCTCTTACCCCAAGAGTGAGCAGGGCACTGGAAGAGCCTATGTGAGCTCCGGAACCAATGAAAGGGTACCCAGGCTTTTTGGGAGTTCTAGAGTTACCACAGAGTCACCTTACGTGGCAACATCTCATTTAAGAGAATTATTAAGCCAGGACACAAAATGTCTGCCCCTGAGTAGAGAGCAGAGACAGCTGCGAGTTGAGCCGGGACGGTGATTTATAGGGTGAGCAGGAGCAGGAGCACATAGACCTGGAGAGTCCAGCAGCTGTGGTTGAGTCATGGAAGGTGGGGTTGGGGAAGCACTGTAAACCTTAGCTGTGCAGTTAAGCAAAGGCCTTAGTAACTTTCTATTTTCCCAATAGTACCTCGTTTAGTTGGTCATTGAGTTTTTTAAAAAATGTCAGTGTGTTGCTATTGTGTGTCTGTCTGTCTTTCCTCCTTCCTTCCTTCTTTCCTTCCTACCTTTCTTTCTTTTTTTGATATGATCTCACTATGCAGCCTTGACTTGTTGACCAAGTTGATCTCAAACTTACAGAGGTTGGCCTCTTGAATACTGGTATTAAAGGTTTGTGCCACTATGCCTATCTATTATTATTGTGCAAATATGTGTGTACATGATCTGTGCCATAACATGTGTGTGGATACCAGAGGACAACTTTGTAAAGTTAGTTCTCTTCTTCTACATGTATGTGGGTTCCAGGATCAAACTAAAGTTGACAGGTTTATGTAGCAAGTGCCCACCCATTGAACTACCTCACTAGCCCACAATCATTCAGGTTTAGTTTAGTTTAGTTTAGTTTAGTTTTGTTTTGTGATGGAGTCTCTCTTTGTAGCCCTGGCTGTCCTGGAATTCCTGTGTAGACCAAGCTGAACTTGAACTCATAGAGACCTGCTTGCCCCTGCTTCCCGAGTGCTAGGATCAAAGGCACATGGCCCTGTGCCTGGCTCCCAGTCATTCAGTTTTGACAATACTACCTCCTCCGTGTCTCTGGACTTGTCCAGTCCTCTCTTCATCCTCCGACTACCAAACTAGGGTTTCTTTCTGTAGATCACCACACCAGGCTTGCCTCTGAGTCCCTTCCCTCCTCCAGTTTAATGTCATCATCCTTAACTCATTGTCTTCAATACAGGTAGTCTGTACGGTATTCTTCATTATTACAGCCTTTTAGTGGTTTTCTGTTACCTCAGAATGCATTTCCATCTAGTCCGCCTGATTCCCCACTTAGGAGATCTCACTCTTCAGCCTTTTCTTTGCCAACTCCTTCCCTACCCTACTCCATTATTAGGGCTGTAGCCTTCTCTAAATGACATTTCCTTAAATGTCCCTGCTCTGTACTGTGCCTGAGCCCTTGGGCGTCTGTGTGTCTAGAATACTCTAATTTGTCGCTTTCCCATCTTTATTTCAGTTGCTTGTCAGGTGTTGCTTTATGCATCACTTCTGTGGTCCTGTGGAAGTAGCCATCACTATCTTCCTGTCTAGCACTTGCTATACCAACAGGGACTGAAAAATGGGTGAGCTGTCAGCATCTTATAGGCAGCGACTCCATTCTCTGTGGAATTCTGTAGTCTAGACCACGTCTCTATTGCATAACCGATGCTCACAGCATTCGTATACTTGTAAGGGACTGTGGTTTCCAACAGGTTTCCACTAAACAGTTGAGGAAAAGGTGCAGAGTTGGCAAGAGAGAAGAAATGAAGTTCGATGCCTTGATATTTATTTAAAACTTTAAAACAAACATTCATGCATTTGCATTTGCAATCTTACAAATATACTATGGATCTTAAATGGGTTTTTGGGATATTCCAGCTGTGGTAGTTTGAATATAATTGGCTCCCATAAACTCATAGGGAGTGGCACCATTAGGAGATATGACCTTGTTGGAATAGATGTGGTCTTGTTGGAGGAAGGCTTTGTCACTGTGGGGGTAGGCTTTGAGGTTCCCTTTGCTCAAGTTTTGCTCAGTGTGATACTCAAACCACTTCCTGTTGCCTGCAGATCAAGATGTAGCTCTTTCAGCACCATATCTGCTTGCATGCCACCATGTCACAACCTGATGATAATTGACTAAACCTCTGAAAATGTAAGCCACCCCAATTAAATGTTTTTCCTTTGTAAGAGTTGCACTGGTCATGGTGTCTCTTCACAACAATAGAAACCCTAACTAAGACAGAATTTGGTACTAGGGGTTAGTGTATTGCTGTACTAGACCTGACCATGCTTTTCTTTGAAGGGATATGGGCCTTGGGACTGTGGATTAGAAAAACAGTTGAATGCTTTAAGTGCTGCTTAATAGGTCAGACTAGGAGGAGCAAGGAAGACTGGTGCTGAGTGTGATTTGATGAACTGTGGGGCCTGGCTCAGGAGTTTTCAGAGGAGAAGAATATAATATGTGACTGGAGATTGTTCTTGTGATATTTTGGTGAAGAATGTGGCTGCTTTTTCACTTATCCTAAAATTCTAGCCTGAGGCTAAAGTGAAGAGATTTGGATTAATTCCATTGGCAGAGGAAATTTCAAAACTGTAAGACCCAGTCATGACAAGCTCAATAGAGGCCAGAGTCTTAGTAGTTTACCCTTATTACCTGGTTCTAAGAAAAACCACAAACAGACCATCCAGGCACCATCCAAAGGAAATTCCTATTGTTCCCACCATTGTAGACAGGCTCACCTGCCAGCACACACCCATCACTTTTCACTAGGACACTCCTAGACAAGTGTCAGCCAGTCAAGGATCCGGAACCTTAGAAATCCCTCACCCCTACCTTTCCTATTGTAAAAACCAAACCCCAGCCAGGTGGTGGTGGCACATGCCTTTTATCCCAGCACTAGGGAGGCAGAGGCAGGTGGATCTCTGTGAGTTTGAGGCCAGCCTGGTCTACAAGAGTTAGTCCTGGACAGGCACCAAAGCTACAGAGAAACTTCATCTTGAAAAAACAAAACAAAACATAAAGAAAAAAAACCAACCCCCAACTGAGCTTGGGGCTTTCTGATCAGCCAATATGTTGGACACACAGAGAGTTCAAATTTGCAAATTTGTATAAGAATAAAGGCCTTTTGCTTTTATATACAGTACTTCATTTCCTAGTTGGTTTTGGAGGGACTCTGTGAAATGGGCATAAAAAAAACAGCCTAGTATAGATTCTATTGTGTGATTATTAATGTTAACTCCAATGAAGATTTCTAATGAAAAGAAGAAAGCTGAGCAAGTAAAAATAAAAAATGTACAATTTGAGAAGAAAAGGAAGTGGAATGGGGCTAAGACCTGTATTCAAGGAGATGAACAGATTAAGAAATGGAGTAAAGGGAGTGGTAACCTCTGGGCAAAATCCCACCAGCTAAATTTCCAACTTTTGAAAAGGAATTAAAAAAAGTTTAGGCACAGGATTTTAATCCCAGCACTGGGAAGGGAGAGGCTGTCAGATCTATGAGTGTGAGATGAGCTTGGTCTGCAGAGTGAGTTTCAGGACATCCAAGCTTAGGCAGTGAAGGAAACTATCAAAAATAGAAAGATGATGAAGATGTAATTGAACAAAAGGTCCATGTTCCAGTCCCAGTAAGAAGCAGAACTTGGCAGCTTCAGCCATGTGGTTCTGGAGTTAAGGACAGAAGAAAGGAAAGCAACTGAGGCCAGGTGTGTGTGTCAGGGGTGTCACTGAATGGAGGCTTAGGGAGGCCATTGTGTGAAGGTGAAGCCTGGATTGCTTTGAAGAACCCAAAATTTAAAATTGCCAGAGCCCTGGGATACCTGTCAAGGAGAGCTGTTAACAGAGTGGAACCAGCCCAAGAGAGAGAAGTGTGCTGCAGTGTAGGCCCATATTTCATATGAGATATTTCAGCCAAGTCCCCTGGCCATGCTTGATTTCCAGGGCACTTATTCCAGCCAGACAAGCTGGAACTGTCTAACAAAAGGCTCAGGATGTGCTGCTCCTTTCTCTTTTGTTATTATGTAGATCACCTGGGGAGAGGTGTGGATTCCTAGCTGGTGTCTGAGTTCCAGGTGTGTGACTGTGTTCCTGCATCTCCCGGAAAGAGAATACTAATGCGTTTCTACCTTGGTTTACCTGGGGAGGATAAAAGGTGTTTGGAGAATAAATGTGGGAAGATCTTCAGAATGAATGAAGTCTGAGATCCCCTTCCTATATTGCTGTGTGATGATGTCTCATTATTTCTCATGCCACAGCACCGGTCAAGTTAGGGAAAAGTAGCTACATGTATGTTGGAGTTTTGGACCCTGACATAGTGGTGCCCAATGTGGGGCACCCCGAGAGACAAACATAAATGAACCCCAAGAGGCCAACATGGATGAACCCCGAGAGGCTGACTGCTGAACCCCAAGAGGCTGACTGCTAAACCCCATGAGGACTGACCATTGAACCCCAAGAAATGTTGGAGAAAGGACAAGAAGCACAGAGGAGACAGTGAGGAACACGTGAGAAAAACCTCACTGCATGTGGACACGTGAGTAATGTGCGCTCAGATAAAAAAGCAGCACACTAATATTGGGAATAAAATTTGTAAATATAAAAATATGTAACAAGGAGAAAACAATCGAATACAGTTGATCTTTAAAGAGTATAACAGGATCAGATACAAGAATTTTTAGAATTCATAGAGGAGATATGTCCTTAGTTTTCCCAGCGCAGGACCTTAGATGTAGCAACATGGAAAGAAATAGGAATGAGAATTCAACAACATTATTATACTTATGGACCAGAAAGCATCCCAGAAGATACGCCTTATTTCTGGATGCTAATACAGGAAAGGTTGAACGTAAATCCTGACCAGCAGGAGATAGTTCCATCCGTGCCACCTGAGGAGTTGCTAGGTACCTTCTCGGAACAGAGCAGTTACAATAGGTCAGAGACTAATGATTCAGACCATGAAATAGAGTCTTCATCTCTCTCACTAGCAAATAACAGTGCTGAGAGACAGAGACAGAGACACGCTGACAAGGTTCAGAAAAAAATACAAGGCTTGAGAAGGATAGTAACCTCGCTATCACGCAGATTAGGAACTATGCAGATACAGGACTCTTGTCACAAGAGTAATACTTTTCCCACAGTAATGGCGGGTTTAGATCCACCCACAGTTCAGAGTACACCAAAAGTGAAACAGAGGCATAAAGATAACAGTGAGTCTCCTCTACAAGCTTGTATTAGAGAAGCCGCTAGCAGAGGAGAAGAGATGCAAGGATTTCAATTGTTCCCAGTAATGGAGCAGAGAGATGTGCAAGGAAATCTACTTAGAATACATACTTCTATATCATTTAAGTTACTCAAAGAATTAAAAACAGCTTGTGCTCAATACGGAGCACGGCATCCTTTACCCAGACACTGGTGGAGAATGTAGCCGCAGAAGCACTGCCTCCAGCGGATTGGAAGCAGAGAGCCAAGGCTCGCCTGTCAGGAAGAGATTATCTATTGTGGAAGACCGAATTTACAGAACAATGTCAGGCCACAGCTGAAAGAAACAGAGTTTGTCAGATTCCTATTTCATGTGAGATGCTTGCAGGTGAAGGACCCCATACAGAAACAAATCAACAGTTAGAATATGATATGGTAGCATATATCCAAATTAGTTCAGCGGCCATGAAGGCCTGAAATAAGCTTCCATCGTCAAAAAAAAAAAAAAAACAGACTGAGGAGTTATCTAGTATAAGACAGGGACCAGATGAGTTATTTCAGGACTTTGTTTCCAGACTAACACGGCATCTAATAGGTTGATTGGAGACTCAGAAGCAGAACAGATAATAATTAAACAGTTAACATTTGAGAATGTCAATGCCATATGCAAGGCGGCTATAAGACCTTTTAAGAAACAAGGTAATATTGCAGATTATATCTGAATTTGCTTGGATATTGGGCAATCATATACACAAGGAATGGCTTTAGCTGCTGCCTTACAGGGAAAGACAATTAATGACGTCTTATCCCAGCAGGGAGACCTAGCCCCAAGGAGAATACAAACTACAGAAATACCTGGAGGCTGTTTTGGATGTGGTCTTATGGGACATCAAGTCAGACGATGTCCTGATAGGAGAGTAAATATGAATACTAAAAGAAAACCAGGATTATGTAGGAGATACAGGAGAGGAAAGCATTGGACTAGTGAGTACAGATCCAAAAGAGATGATCTAGAAAATCCTCTTTAGGGAAACAGACACAGGGGCCAGCCTTAGGCCCTGAGACAAAATTATGGGGCAATCCAGCAATCTGTACCACCACAAGGAAATATATAGAGCACCTTTTCAGAGCAACCGCAGGAAGCGCAGGGCTCGACCTCAGTTCTTCCGTATACATGGTCCTAACGCCTGAGATGGGGATGCAAGCTCTCCCCACAGGGGTCTATGGGCCTTTACCAAAAGGCACTGTAGGGTTACTGCTAGGGAGAAGTAGCGCAACTATGCAAGGGATCTTAGTAGCTCCTGGAGTTATCAATGCTGATTTTGAGGGAGAAATCAAGGTGATGACTCACTCACCAAGTGAAGTTTCTGTAGCAAAAGCAGGTCAGAGGCTTGCACAATTAATATTACTTCCAGCTACACAAACCAATAATATGAATAAGAGAGAAAAGAGAGAAAAGGACAGATTTGGTTCATCTGATGCATATTGGGTACAAGCCATAGGTCATCAGAGACTGAAACTCACTTTGTTTATAAATGGAAAAAGATTTTCTGGCCTTCTAGATACTGGTGCAAATATTTCAGTTATAACCGCCAGCCAATGGCCTTCTAAGTGGCCAAAAACGGAAACTATTACACAGCCAAAAGGAATTGGTCAGACTAGAAATCCTGAACAGAATAGTAATGAACTGCATTGGAAAGATGAGGAAGGTCATGGAGGAACTTTTAAGCCGTATATTATTCCTTATTTACCTGTGAATTTATGGGGCTGAGATATTATGTCAAAAATGGGAGTATTTTTATATTCCCCCAGCACGGCTGTTACTAATCGGATGTTTCAACAAGGATTATTACCTAATCAAGGTCTAAACAAGAATAACAAGGGAAAGATTGATCTTGTCGTACCAGAGAGTAGATCTCCTAGAGCAGGATTAGGTATTTTTAGGAGAGGTAACTGAAAAACCTGCACTCCATGCAGACCCTTTAATATGGCAGAATGATGATGAATCAATGGCCTCTAACACAAGAAAAATTACAAGCTGCCCAGCAGTTAATGCAGGAACAACTGGATAATAAACATATTTCACCATCTAATTCTCCATGAAACTCTCCAGTTTTTGTTACTAAAAAAGTCAGGAAAATGGAGATTAATTCAGGATTTAAGGGAGGTTAATAAAACCATACAACCAATGGGAACATTACAACCAGGGCTGCCTTCTCCCACAGCCATACCAAAGGGCACACATAAAATTATCTTAGACTTAAAAGATTGTTTTTATACCATTCCTTTGGCACCACAAGACTGTCAAAAATTTGCTTTTAGTATTCCTTCAGTTAATTTCAGAGAGCCAATGAGGAGATATCAATGGAATGTCTTACCCCAGGGCATGAAAAATAGTGCCACTTTATGCCAGAAGTTTGTAGCTCAAGCTATACAAAAGGTTAGAGATTGATTTCTACAGATTTACGTTGTTAATTATATGGATGACATTCTGCTTGCTCATAGAAATGAGTAATTTTTGCTAGAAACATATGGATTATTACAACCGAGAAAGACAGGGTTAGTCATTGCTCCTGAGAAAGTACAGAGGCATCCACCTTTTCAACATTTATGTTATACTCCAAGAAATTAAGCCTCAAAAGATAAAAATTAGGAAGGATAACTTTTAAAAACTCTTAATGACTTTCAAAGGTTATTAGGAAATATACAATGGCTGAGGCCTTATTTAAGGTTTCCTACAGGAGATCTTGAGCCTCTAAATAAAATCCTTAAAGGAGATAGTGATCCAAATTCCAACAGACAGCTTTCAAAAGCTGCCAGACAGACTCTCTCACAGATAGAGCACGCTATGCAGGAACAGCAAGTGTCCTGTATTGATTACAGCCAAACATGGCAGACATGTATTTTACCTACAAAGCTAGCTCCTACAGCGGTTTTATGGCAGAATGGACCACTTCTATGGCTGCACATTCCTATATCACCAGTAAAAATATTAAATCCTTATTTTAAAGCAGTAGCATACTTAGCACAGAAGAGCAAGATAAAAATCTAAGAGATAGTTTGACAAAGAACCAGCTGTGATAAATTTTCCTTACACTAAACAACAAATTAAATGGTTATTCCAAAATAATGATTCTTGGGCAATTGTGTTTGTTCAGTTTCAAGGTCAGATTGATAATCTTTTCCCAGCTGACCGGTTACTGCAGTTTACTCAACTGCATTCATTCATTTTCCTAAAACGGTAGCAAAGGTTCCCATAGAGAATGCTTTATTGATTTTCACTGTTGGCCCCTCTAATGGAGAAGCTCCTTATGTGGTCAATGGCAAAGGACATGCGGTGCAGACAGAACCAGCTTCAGCTCAAGTAGTCGAGCTGTGAGCTGTAGCTCTAATGTTTAAGAATTTTGCTAACAAGTCTTTTAATCTATATACTGATAGTCAGTATATTTATGATGCATTGCAAATGCTGGAAACCATGCTGTATATAAAAACTAACAATAAACAAGTTAAAATATTGTTTCAGCAGATTCAGGAAGCCATACAACATAGAAAGTTACCATGTTTTGTGGGATATATCAGAACACATTCAAGTCTTCCTGGTCCACTAGCTGAAGGTAATGCTCTAGCTGACAAACTTACAAAAATAATTGGTCTATCTCAGATTGAACTTGCTCAGCAGTCGCATACTTTACACCATCAAAACAGCTTAAGTTTAAAAAAAAAATTTAATTTGACCAGAGAAGCTGCTCACCAAGTTGTTAAGCAATGTGAGAGATGCCCACAATGTCTGCCCATGCCTCATTTGGGAGTAAATCCCCGAGGACTGCTTCCTAATCATATATGGCAAATGGATGTTACTCATGTTACTAAATTTAAAAAAATAAAATATGTACATATGACAATCAATACATATTCAGGATTCATGATGGTCATGACACAGACTGGAGAAGCTGCCAAACATATAATAACTCATTGCTTGAAATGCTTTTCATACATGGAAACCTCAAAAATAATAAAGATGGACAATGGGTCCAAATATATTGACAGATCTTTTCAAAGATTTTATGCTCAATGAAATATCATTCATAAGACTGGTATTCCTTATAATTCTCAAGGGCAAGGAATTGTAGAGCATACACATAGCTCCTTAAAAACACAACTCCAAAACAGGAGAGTTGTACCCTCAAACGCCACATAATGCCTTAAATCATGCATTGTTTACATTAAACTTTCTAAATATGGATGTCCATGAGTGATCAACAGCGGACAGATTGTGACATAATAATACAAGGACCACCTCTGCTGAAACAAAATGGAGAGACCCATACACTAAAACATAAAAAGGGCCAGATCCCATATTAATCTGGGGTCAAGGACATGTTTGTGGTTTTTCCCAGGACAAAAATCAAGCAAGATGGCTTCCAGAGTGACTGGTTCGATACATTCAACAAAAAAATACCAAACCTGATGACAACAGAGATGATAATGGGCCAACACAAAAAACAAAATAAGAAGAGCTCGAAAAAAAAAAAAAAAAACAAACGGTGATCCAGCTTGCCCAGTCCCCACAGAGAGGAGTGCCTGATTTGGGACCTGCAGCTGCACTTATGCTGCAGGGTACCATCCTGCCTTCAGAGACTTCAGACAAAGAGACCCTACTGAGATGACCAGACTATGATGTCTACAGCTTACAATGGTTTAAAACCTATTTGCTTCAAAACTGAGATACAGACTGACACAAAACTCATTTTGATTAAAATATAAAACCTAAGAACTAAGACCTAAGCTTTCCCCTTGGGAAAATAAAGACACAAAATAAAGAATGACTAAAATCCGTCTTTCACTTAAGAAAGGGGCAAAACTAAGGGCTTAACAGCTGTTCAGAGACAAAAAATGGTATTCAATAACAATAGATGTTACACTTACTGGTAATGACCTGATGTTTACAATTACATAGAAGATGATGAAAAAGATTATTATTGATCAATGAATCTGGTGCTGACAAAAAGAGATTTTAAAAAGTTGATATTGACCAACATTGCTAAAAATTATTTTGACTTGTTGCTATCAGCAACTACTGAGAGAGGTTTGAGAGACACTGTAAATGTTGGGAGTTGATACATATGCTAAGAATTAAGATTTAAGTGATGCTCTAAACCAGCGGATGAAACATTTACAACTCAGGCAATTTTTTTTTCTCCTTTAAATAGGAGACTATAGCCTTTGGGAGCATGATTATTCTTAAAGTGTTATAATTTATCCTGACAAAAAGGTGTGACTATGAGTCACAGGGCCTAAAAACATACTTTTCTCCACTAATCCCTTTTCTTTACAGAGACCAACAGTCAATGACGGATTTAAAGCTTCTTTCCAGATGCCTAAAACAGGAGCTCACATGTGTCAATGCCTGTTTCCAAAGACGGGAAAATTTGGGTAAAGGAAGAGGACTTTGCCCCAAACAGGCGTGGTCCATCTGTCCTGTCACAGAAGCATAGGTTTTATTAAAATTAACAAGAAAGGGTGGATTGTAGGCCCATATTTCATATGAGATATTTCAGCCAAGTCCCCTGGCCATGCTTGATTTCCGGGGCACTTATTCCAGCCAGACAAGCTGGAACTGTCTAACAAAAGGCTCAGGATGTGCTGCTCCTTTCTCTTTTGTTATTATGTAGATCACCTGGGGAGAGGTGTGGATTCCTAGCTGGTGTCTGAGTTCCAGGTGTGTGACTGTGTTCCCGCATCCCCTGGAAAGAGAATATTAATGAGTTTCTACCTCGGTTTACCTGGGGAGGATAAAAGGTGTTTGGAGAATAAATGTGGGAAGGTCTTCAGAATGAATGAAGTCTGAGATCCCCTTCCTATATTGCTGTGTGATGATGTCTCATTATTTCTCATGCCACAGCACCGGTCAAGTTAGGGAAAAGTAGTTACATGTATGTTGGGGTTTCAGACCCTGACACTGCAGTCAACAAAGCTGGAAGGAGCTGGAGATCTGAAAAGCAGTTTGACATAAGACTTGGAGATGCAGAGTTTGGAATTTGCTCCAATTGATTTTTGGTCTTGTTTTGGTTCAGTATTTCCTCACTATGCTCCCTTCCCTACGTTTTGGAATGGTAATATATATCCTGTGCTGTTATATGTTGGAAGTATGTGATCTGTTTTTGATTTTGATTTTTATAGGCGATTACAGTTAAGAGATTGCATGAATCTCAGAACAGACTTTGAACTTTATGTTAAGTATTTTCTCTTTTGGCCAACAAACCTCTCTGCTGACACAAATAATCCCAATCAGATTGAATCAGACCAAATTAAAAGATTCCCATGTTTAATAGATGACCTTACTCCCAGGTAGCCCCAGGAAAACATGGAGTGGGGAAGAAAAAGGGAGACCACATGTTCATTCTCTGGGGGGCAGTTTAAATAGCCTGTGGGAGCAGTCTTGACCTTCCCCAGGGAGGGGTTACTGTTTGGTGGGCTTTTTGAAGGTGGAGTTTGGATTGAGGTAACTCCAAGGGGAGGGAGCTTATGCCAGGAACTGGGGTGAAGCCCCCAGCCAAACAATCCAGACTTTTTGTATAAAGGGGTGCCAGTGAGCTGAGGTAAGCCCCTCAACCAAACATTTTAGACTCCTTGGATAAAGGGGTGCCAGCTTAAGTCTGGCTACCTCCTGTGGACATGGGGCGACGTGGGAAAGGGGAGAGCTGGGAGTTGGTGGACTTGCTCCCTCTAGGACCTATTCCAGACCTCTAGCCCTGAGTCTGGGGTCCCTCAGGGATCTCACTGGGTCCTCCAAATGTTATAGAGTTTGTGACCCCTGGGAAAAGACCATTTACTCAATTTAATTATAATTAAAGATTTACTGATTTTTTGCTAGCAGGATAAACAGTCTCTGAGCCAAAATTGAGATTGCCATGAGAAGAGGGGTAAGGGAAGGATTTTTAAAGGTGAAAGCCAGAAGAAGATCTTCAAAATCTACTCAAGCAAACAAAAATTGATCTTTTCTGTCAAGTTAAGTGCTTAAGGCAACTCAAAACAATCTTTTGTTACCTGTGTAAGCAAGTATTCATATCATAACAAGTAGATAATCATTTTTGGGTGAGGGTCACTGAGTCAGGGTTACTTGGAATGTATCTTATAGGGACTGGAGTAAGAGACCAATGGCTAGTGGGTATCAAGATGGATGTCTATTATAAAATGGAGTTTCTTTAACTTGTCACAGGCAGCCAAAGTAGTCAACTGAGGAGCAAGTTTAAGTGTTCTATGTAGGATAGTGAAGGTACAGTGGTCTTTTTCATCATTGTCATCATCATCATCATCATTATTATTTTGAAGACAGGGTTTCTCTGTATAGCCCTAGCTGTCCTGGAACTCACTCTAAAGACCAGCTGGCCTTGAACTCAAAGATCTGCTGGCCTCTGCCTCCCTAGTGCTGGGATTAAAGGTGTGTGCTACCATGCCTGACCGTCTTTTTCATTATTTAGTGTGGGAAGATTTATTGTCTGTTTCTGCCTATTTCCATTTCCACTGTTCTTGAACCAAATAGGGCTTGTGGATGGGGCTACCTAGGAGAGCTCCCATTGGGGGTGCTGGTCTCCTCAAGCTCCTGTCAATATTGTATTCTTCCTCAGCCCTATGTAAATCAGCATAAGGAAATTAGCATGATAAAGTTTAAGATATAGGGAGCTTCCTGTCGGATTCCCTTTACAAATATATCATTCCCAGATGAATGGGGTACTCTAAAAATGGGGTACTTTTCTAGAAATAAATGTATCTATTTAACTTTTTAATTTATGTTCTTATCTATCATGTGTAATGCAGACATCAGAGGACAGACAACCTTCCAGAGTTGGTTCTTTCTCTCTACCATGTGGGGCCCAGTGATCAAACTCAGATCAGACTTTGTGGCAAGTGCCCTTATTCCCTGAGTTCTCTTGTGGGTCTTGTAAACCTATTTAAAATTCCTTTGTTGGTATGCACATATAATGTAGGTTTACCAGTATGAGACCTATAATAAAGTCAATCTTACTCATTATAATTGTATTTGGGGGGCTGACGAGATGGTTCAGTGGTTAGGAGCACTGGCTGCTCTTCCAGAGGACCTGGGTTCAATTCCTAGCACCCACATGGCAGCTCACAACTGTCTGTGACTCCAGTTCTCTGGGCTCTGACACCTTCACATCAATGCACATAAAATTAAGTTAAAATAATTATTTTAAAAAATTGTATTTGGATAATACTGGGGGGTCCTAATATTCTGTGCTTATTGGTCTTCTTGATCTCGTTTGCAGCAGCTCCAAGCATAGACAACTCTGTGTTTCTTCTGGGCTCCAACTGTGGGACAAAGCTTTCACCACACAGTCCAGACTGTGAAGAAGGGCTGGCATGCTTCATGAGACTTTGATCTTTAAACAAATCATGTCCAGGCTGTCCTTTGAATACAATTTCTCCAGCATCTATTTCTGCTTTGTGGATTCCCATCTGCCACCTTTTTTCACAGCAAAGAGCTCCTACACTCTCAGAGCTGAGCATATAGCCTTGACTTATTGTATCGGTGATAACTTGAGGGGAAATGAGTAAAGGAAATTCTTCAGAGATCTGAGTTTCCTTCTGTTCCTGGGCAGTTAGTTAATGATCTGCCAGTTATCCCTACTCTTGTGGAGACCAGGACTATGTTCCATCCTGTGTCTAAAGGCTCAGGCCAGAGGGCATGTTGTACATAGGGGAACTTATCTCTGACCTCCTTTGCTTCATCTTTAAAGTCTAACAGTTTGTGGTTTTGTATCTTCCCAGTTCTCAGTCTCTGCATCATTATATTTCTCCATTTCTAGTCTAGGGGGTAAATGAGAATGTCTTCCATTAGGGAGAAAGAAACCTTGGAGTTTACAAAACAAAATTTCACAGAAAGCTGCTGCCCCCATGCCTGCTCGTTGCATTTCCTTCTCCTCTCCAGCCATTTCTCAACTTCCAGAGTAGCATAGTGTGTTGTCATCTGATAGTCCAATATGTTTGGAGGGTTTCCTCAGGCCTGAACCTCCACACTCTGGCTGACATTTTGCCCACTTATATCTTTTGTAGAGCTGGTTACAACTCCTGATGTGAGTGGGGCCAGTGATCTAGAAATCTAGCCTCTCCTCCATCTCCATTGACTGATTTTTCTTTGTGTGTGTATATGTGTATTCCTGTTTGAGTTTATGTGTATCACATTGGTGCAAGTGCCTACAGGGTCAAGAAGAGACCACCAGACCCCCTGGAAATGGAACTACAGGCAGTTATGAGTTACCATGTAGGTGCTGGGAGCTGAACTCGGTCCTCTGAAAGAGCTGCTAGTACTCTTACTGCTGAGCCATCTCTTCAGCCCAGATGCAGAAAATGTTTAAAAAATTTAAAACCCTTTCATTTATTTGGCAGCATTGTACCTAGGGAGAGCTGGGAGGATTATTTAATTACATTTTGATTTTTAAAAATTGCAAAAATGTACATGAAACATTTAATAAAGAAAAACAAGTAATAAAAGTAAGCAACACAATTTGCCGACACTGGTTTTGTATCTCCTGAGCTATGATGAGAATAAGCTCAGTTGTTAGGGTTGGGTTGTACTCAGTGGTAGAGCACTAACCTATCACGTGTGCAGCCTTGTGTCCCAGCTCTGGCACTGTGAGTGTGACATGCACCTGTGTGTACACAGACTCTCTGCTTAATCTACAGGTCATTTTTGCTGTTGTTGTTTTTTGAGACAGCGTCTTGCCATGTGGCTCAGGCTGGCTTGGTTTTCACTATGTAGATTGAGATAGCCTGGTACTTTTGGTAATCCTCCTGTATCAGTCTTTCAAATACTGGGCTCACAAATGAATGCTCCTACGCCCAGCTGTGTGTACTCTGGCATGGCAAAAGGACACAGCGGTGGTCTCCTGTCTCACATTACATCACTCAGTTGTTTGGCTTCCTTGCCTGTTTTTTCAGATCAGGACCCTGAAAGAGCTCCCTCAGAGCAGGGCTGTGCACGAGGTGCTGCACAGAATCCTCAGCTGGCCCCTCTGCCCAAAACTAGAATGTTGTTCAGATCCCACCTCATGCCCATGGTTGCATTAACTTGTGGTGATCAGGATTTGGAAGATGTATTTGTGGGTATAAATCAGCTGATTTTGTTTAATCTAGGAGAGATTGCCTGTGTGGATAAAATCTACTGACATAAGCCCTCCTTTGCTGAAATGGAGGTGATCATAGGCCAAGCAAGACCTTAGATGGGTCTCCACCTGTCATGGCAAAGCCAACTCAATCTCTGAACTGGTGAACTAACAAGTATTTAAGCGTCTACACATGGTAGATGCTATGTAGCTCAGTGGGTAGAGGGTCAGCCTGGCATACCAGCGACCCTAAGTTTGATCCCCAGGACTATCTAAAATAAGGCAGTGGAGGTACACTGTAATCTTAGCTTTTCTAGATATGGTAGCTGGATGTTAAGGAAATTTTGATCTAAATATGATAATTTATTACACAGCAGTAGAATGTGAGTATTGGTGTTTGTGCCTGATAGATTGAATTAGGTACATATTTTGTCATTAAAAATGGAGACAAGGGCTGAAGAGATGGCTTAGCCATTAAGTGTACACATACAAACTGCTCTCCCAGAGGGCTCCAGTTTGGTTTCCAGGACCCATATGACATAGCTCACAGCAGCCTGTAACTCCAGATCCAGAGGGATGTGAAATTTCTGATCTCTGAAGGCGCCTGCACTCACGTGTACATATTCCCCACCCCTACCCAGCACATATCTACATAATAAAATTGAGATAGAGGACCATCAAGTCTGATGACCTGAGTGGATTCCTGGAGCCCACATGGTGGAAGGAGAGTGCTGAGTCTCATAGCTGTTCTCTGGTCTCCACATTAATGTGATGGCAATGTCTCCCTCCAATATAAATATGTGCATATAAAGAGAAAAATAAGATAAAATTCAAATCTGTTGATGTGTACCTTTATCTTGGTGCTGTGACTTTGTTTCTGAGGTGCTAGCCTCACTCTCCAAGGGTTCATCATGTCAATCCTGCGTCCTCTCTTGGGACTACTCTCCAGTCTATGCGTTTCTTTTGTCTTGTTTCATTTTGTTTTGTGTCAAGGGCCTTCCTATGTAGCCTATGCTGGTCCCAAACTCTTGGGCTCAAGCAATCCTGCTGCATTACCGTAGCCTCCTCACTACCCACCATGTCAGCTTGCATCCCAAGTTTTGTTAAATTTGTAATTGCCACCTGAATTATGGTGTGTGATTTGACTCCCAAATCTCTTTGAATACCTTTGCAGTATATTCCATCTTCACGTGTCAATTCCTTTTACAAAAGTAGTAAAAAAATTTTATGTGTATGAGTTTTTTGTCTGCATGTTCTCCTGTGCCCCACTATGTGCCTTGGTGCCCAAGGAAGCTAGAAGAGTCTTGCTTTCCTAGAATAGGAATTACAGATGGCTTTGAGCCACCATGTGGGTGCTGGGAATGGAACATGGGTTCTTTCTTTGGAAGAACAACCAGAGCCATTAACCCGTGCTATCTCATCAGCCCTCCAAGTGTGAATTCTTAGCACTATAAATTAGAATTATCTACTTTGGGAAATTTGAATGTCATCATGTGCTCTTTGTGTGTGTGGCTTGCTGTTCATGGGATAATATTGTCAAAATTTATCTTAAAAGACTTATTTTAAGTGTGTGTATATATGCAATATGTGCGTGCACACATACACAGAGGCCAGAAGAGGATGTTTCATTCTCTGGTACTGGAGTCACAAGTGGTTGTGAGCCACCCCTATGAGTATGTTGGGAACCTCTTTGCTAGAAAAGCAAGTATTCTTAATTCTGGAGCCATCTCACCACTTCTGCATCTTCTGTTTCTTAAGATGGCATTTTCCTCTGTTTAGGATGACTTAGACCTTCTGGGCTCAAGTGCTCAGGTGTGT
Source organism: Ondatra zibethicus (assembly GCA_004026605.1). NCBI lineage: Eukaryota > Metazoa > Chordata > Mammalia > Rodentia > Cricetidae > Ondatra > Ondatra zibethicus. The sequence goes on from PVIU01014713.1 coordinate 19,210, forward strand.
GCCACAGTACCCAGCAGGATTCATAATTTTGTTTTACACAGTTATCCCTTTAACAGTAGCTGAGTATTTTATCCTGTGGACACATGATGATCTGTTCAGTTTCCCTGTTGATGGAGGTTTAAAATGATTGGTTGTTCTGAATTATGATGCTATGAACATTTATGTATAACTCTTTGTGTGCCTGTTTATGTGATTTTTGATAAATATCTCATGATCTAGTGAAATGCCTGGGTTGCAGAAGTGTGGATTTGACTTTATGAGAAGTTATCAAACTTTCCTCTAGAGTGCTTGTACCAGTGTGCACTCCTAGCGTCACGAGTGTGCTAGTCATTCCCATGCTCACAGCACTGGGACTGTCAGTCTTTTAAAAGGTAGCTATTTGTCAACAATTTGATGTGGGAGTCCCCTCTGTGTGCGGTGATTTCCATTAATGAATAAAGAAACTGCCTTGGCCTCTTGATAGGGCAGAAATTTGTTAGGCGGGGAAGACAGAACTGAATTCTGGGAGGAAGAAGGCAGAGTCAGGGGGACGCCATGGATCTGCCGCCAGAGATAGACATGCTGGAACTTTGCTGGTAGGCTACGATCTCGTGGTGATATACAGATTAATAGAAATGGGTTAAATTAAGATATAAGAGCCAATAAGACATTAGAGCTAATGAGCCAAGCCGTGATTTAATTAATACAATTTCTGTGTGGTTATTTTGGTTCTGGGCGGCCGGGACAAACAAGTGGCTTTCCTCCAACAGCAATTTCTTCCTGAGGACCTTTCGGTTTGCATCTTACAGAAACAGCTCACTGACATGCCCACCACACTGAGTTCTCTTTCAGCCTCTACTGTCTCCATCTTCTCTGTGCTTCAGGTCACTGTTTCCTGACATGTAGGATGTCGGAATCACATGGGAGTTTTCTGGAATACCCAAGCCCAAGTCCCATGAACATAGTGCCTCTTCTTCCCCAGGATGGAATATAGGTTTATACAAGTTGAGAAATTCCCTCAATGATGTACAGCCCTAACTAAAAGCCATTGCCCAACTTCTACTTACTCCAGCAGAGGGCCTCTTGACCACTGTCACAGTTTCTCTTCCTATTGCTGTGCAAGACAGAAAAGCGACTTAGGTGTTTACTCAGGCTCACAGTTGAGGGGTACAGTCCATCATGGTGGGAGCTCAGGTGGCAGGAGCATGAGTCACCCGGTCACATCACATCCACACTCAGGGAACAGAGAATGACGAATGCAGGCTGTTACTCAGCTCTGTCTCCCCATACACAGTGCAGGGCACACTGCACAGGGAATGGGCCCCTCACAAGTAATTTGATTTACCCATGTCAGTTCCTGTAACGAGACAATCCCTCACACACACTCTTGTAGGTTAGCCTTCATAGATGATCTCACAGGTGTGCCTGGGGGCTTGTCTCCTAGGTGACTCTAGATTCTCTCAGGATGACAGTGACACTGTCCACCACAACTACCCATTAATAGCATCGGCATGTTTAAAGTTACCAGTGTTCGCATTCCTTTGCAGACCAATTGAATTAGAAGATGTGAATGGGTCAGAGAATATCTAACTATTCCTCAGGGATTCCAATATGTAGCCATATTTTCCCATTTTCCATTGGATTTCTCTGTACATTTCCTCTGTGTTTTGGAGATCGAACACAGAGACTCACACTCCTGGACAAGTGCTATGTTACTGAACTGTGCCTCAGCCCTTATTTCTCCGTGTACGTGAGGTATTTGTCCCTTTCAAATTTTGTGTTATTGTTATTTTCTGTGTCTACTGTGTTAGGGATTTGTTTCCTATAGAAAGGACCCCATCTGAGAAGATAGAGGATTTCTGTACCTTTCAGGAATACATAAGTTAGTCACCAGGAAAACATTGTCTACCACACAGTTGTGTCCTTCCTGAATCTGAAGTCCTCACTTGAATGCTGTAGTGTTTGATCTATGTGAAGTTGCTTATGATGAAGGGTGACCACAGTGAATGTAATGGAGAAATCGTGCTGCTTGGTGTCCATTTGTAGGCATAGCATTGGGACTACGATTTATATTAGCACATAGGGTAGAGGCACAGGGATGTGTCAGAGACACATCTGATGAGAATTGAGAAATGAGAGTGGTGGAGAAGTGAGAACATGCTTGACATACAACATATGTGTGGGTGAAAAAATTAAAAAAAATACATTAAGGGGGTCAGTTGTGGTGGCTCATGCCTTTAATCCTAGCACTTGGGAGGCAGAGGCAGGCAGATCTTTGTGAGTTTAAGGCCAGCCTGGTGGACATAGTGAGTTCCAGATCAGCCTGAGCTACACAGGGAGACTCTGTTTCAAAAACAAACAAAAACACACTCAAAATAAATCTAAAACAAAGAAATCAGTGTACTGAGGGCAATGAGCCTGTTTGCGTGAGTATTTATTTGGAGGCAGGAACCATGAGTTCCAGGAAGAGGTAGGGGCTTGAGGTACACATGCAGGAGCCATCTGCAGACACTTTTGGAGCTGAGTGAAGGGTGGGCACACGAAGCGTCTGAGGCCTGACTTGTGTCAGGATGCTGTATGTTGGTGGTGGATGCAACACGAATAACCCAAAAAGAAGAGTTGCTTGTGGTCGTAGATGGTGTGAGGGTGACATACCCCTTTGGATCCAAGAAGTGACTGTGGCGTCATTGTGCTTCCAGTGTCTTGGGTATGGAAATGGGATAGGGAAGGGCCGGCCACACATGCATTGCCATTGTTGGCCAGAGAGGAGAAGGAGGTGACAGTGTATCACTGGATGGAATTGCTACACGGATCTTATTCTGGTCAGAGGTTTAAGAGGACAGGCAGGAAATTAGCAACGAGAAAGGGACAGGAAGTGCTGGAGAGAGTTCCGTGTGAGGCAACATGTGGTGCTGCATTGCTGCCTTTGAGTGGCTGGAGCCACTTGGGTAGGAGGAATTGTTTACTGTGATGGAAAGGACCAGAGAGGCTCTTTATTCCTGTAATCCCTCCTCTCTTAGAGGACTATAAACAGCTCTTTCTGGGCAGCTCAGGGCTTAGCTTGTTGCTTGCACGTGCTCTTTGTTAATAAATGTGCAATGCATTTAGCTAATTCCTAGACAACTACGTCAGAGAGCTACTGTACACTACTTGGCAGTAGGCTCACTCTGCCCCATCCAGCAATTGTCGTCTTCTACTGTAAGGAAGACATTGTCTACGTGGTGCCAGGTAGGGATGCATCTCAGTGTAGAGCATTTGCCTAGCACGTGCAAGACCCTAGCATCCATCCTAAGCACGGCACACAGAAAACCCACACAGTAGCATCAGTGATGTATGATATTTTACTATGAACATAGGGGTATTTACAAACAACTCAGATTTGGTGTTATCTAGGCAAATTTAAATAACCCAGAATAGCACTACTGAAGGAAAATATACACAGGCTGGAAATCCCTGAGAGAAATCCCTGAATACAAGAACTACAAAATAGCTGGTCGGTGGTGGCACATGTTGTTAATCGCAGCACTTGGGAGGCAGAGGCAGGCGGATTTCTGTGAGTTTGAGACCAGCCTGGTCTATAAGAGCTAGTTCCCAGGACAGGCTCCAAAGCCAAAGAGAAACCCTGTCTCAAAAAACCAAAACCAAAACAAAACAAACCAAAACAACAAAAAAACCCACAGAACTCCAGAATAACTGTCTTGGAGGGCCCGTTAGGCACGACATGAGAACAAACACTTATTATCCAACAAAACCCTTGATTATTGGGCACAGAGTGGGTGTACCTCTTGAACACAGGATCCCTGACAGCACATTGGCCTTTCCTTCTGTTGCTGGGATTCATCCCCAGTGGGAAAAGTAGGTTTCTGAGGCTGTCAAAAGCGCAGGGCTGGGGAAGCGCACCCTGCTAGTATCCCACATTCCCAGGGGAGCACCAGTGCCTAGCGCTCTAGGCTGTAAACAATGCCTTCAGCTTGAGTGACTGTGTTCCTTTAAGGGCACAATTCATGTGGACCAAACAGTAGCAGAGGCCAAGGTTTCCTGAGAGTGCAGGGCAGTCAGGGAATGCACAAGCAGCTGGGCCTGGTGGCCTCCCCTGTAATCTCAGCAGGTGGGAGATTGTAGAAACCGTTATTGTGATCTTGAAGCCTGTTCAGGCTACATGATAAAACTCTGTCTCAAAAAAAAAAAAAAAAGTCAAAAAGAGAAGGCAAAAAAATGGGCAACCAATGCACAGGCAGAAACACTGCAGAAGGGTGGTTGGAGGCTGGTCCTGGATCTCCAGAAGCCGGGTGGGAATGAGGAAAGCCTGTTGTTAGTTTTTGAAGCCGAGCACAGTTTTGTTAGATTTAAAAAGCAAAATAGCAAGGCAGACAAGCTGGAAATCTCAGCATCAGCCTGGAGAGGGGTTGGAGTGGAGGAGGATTGGTTGGTCTTTGAGTCAGGCATGAGTTCAGCTGGCGGCCTGCGGGAGAGCTCCAGGGAGAGAGCAAGGAAGCCCAAAGTGTCAGAGAAATATGGTGTAGGCTCTGGCCATTGTCCAACAGGAACGGTGAAGACATGGAGAAAGGAAAAGTCAGGCTTTTCTGACGAATTCAGGGAAGTGAGAGGCTTAGCTCAACACTAGGCAGTGGTTGTGCAAGTGATTTGCCTTGTTATTCATTTATTCATTTTTGGTTTGGAACTCTTGATCAAAAGGGCTTGAGAGTCCTTTTGATCCTGGCCAAGAGAGCCAGAGGCGCAGTGGCTTCTTGCCCCTAAGGCAGACCCTATCAGCTCACACACTGAGGCAAGCCAGCAGTTACAAAAATTCAAAGAGTGGGTTGTCTTACAGAGAAGAAAACTCCAGTACCTCCAAACGTGGCTTCTTTTAAAACAATCTCAATGCTCCACGTAGGGTATCTTTCTGTTCCGTTTTCAGTTTCCAGGAGACTGCCAGTTCACCAGCCCTGCTTTTCTGGACTCCTTGCTGGTAGAAGCTAGAGATGCTGTCTTTGCACCTACACTCTGCGTTAGCAGTGGCTGTGGATGCTGCCAAAGAGCTTTGCTAGCTGCTTTGAGTGGATTTTCTGGAGAAAGACTCAGAGGTGGGCTCAGGTGTAATTGCTCAACATACAGAGACCCTGATGCCACAGCCGGGCAAGCATGACAGTTGTTGGTGTAGAGATTTCTTGTGTTCGGTGGCTTCACATAGGGCTTTAAAGACGCAGGAATGCCCATTTCCTGCTTGTCCTTTGTTTTTTGTTTTGTTTTGTTTTTGGCATAAGCACTTAGGTGACGTCCCAGGTTATGGGAATTCAAGTCAGACTGTGCTAGGACAGGACTGGAGCTGGGGAGAATGAATGCACTCTGAATAGGTCATTTAAAACCAGCCGTGGCTAGGGGAGTGAAGGTGGGCAGCTTTGATGCCCTCTCAGCCAAACTTCAATTCCAAGAAAGGTTGGGTTTCCCGTAGGCTCCAGAATACATTTTTCCTTGTATTGATACTGAAGAAGAGGCTGCTGCCTTGAGGTGTGTGTGTGTGTGTGTGTGTGTCCGTATTCACACGTGTTCCCTCATCTCATGGTACAGAGATCTCCTAGTGAGGGAGAGAATCTGGAAATGCATATTTGGTGTAGCAGGCATGATAGGCCATGATCACTTCTTTTTTACTTCTGAATAAACTGTTTCTGTGACTGTTGGTGATGGGGAGGCTGAAGTTGGTGGTTTGGGTGTCCTGCCGTTGATGTTCAGGACAGAGTATGTCACTTCATCCACCTGAAAGTATGAGTGTTGGTCAGTGACATCAGTCCCACAGGTCAGAACCTCATTTTGCTGGTGATCTAGCACCACTGTGCTGTGGCCTCTGGGCCGGGTGAGCCATGGGAGAGGACACCCGTCACTCACTGTCTCACAGTCTGATGCGTGGTCACTAGAGGAGACAGGTTGAGGAACAGGGTGAGACAGCCATGGGGACAGAGGTGGAATCAACAAAGACATTCAGATGGGCCACAGAACAGTGCGCGAGGATATGGACCTTTCTGACCGCCACTGCTCTTTGTTGGGAAGTGACAGCAAAGTGTGTTTACGGGGTGGGGGTAGTTGTGAAGTAACTTAGCTTGTTTGCTGCTTACGAGTGTGTTCAACCTGCGAGAGTTCACACTGTGAAAGTGTCCTTATAGTTTAAAGCACTTTTCAGTCTATACCTGTACTCGGTTGAAAGGTTGCAATGATAAAATTTTGGTAAATTGTTATATAAGGAGGAAACAGGGTCTCAGACCCATTAGAATGGAATCCACCCTTTTTATGGTCAGAGCAGGTTCAGATTGGAAGAGAAAGATGCGCTGTTGTCTCTGTGTGGACAGTGCTATGCATGTGTCAACTCGTTTATTCCCTTGAGTGTCTTTTCTGAGGTGGACAGAATGCCCATGTCACAGGTGACAAGACTGAGGATCAAAATGTTTAATTTCCTTGACAAGGGACTAGGAATCATGGTCAGGAATTAAGCAGAGGCGGGATTTTTCCAAACACACACTCTTGCATTAGACTCATGGGGCTCATTAACCAATCTTTCTTTGCTGCAGCACTAAGGAATGCAGACCCAAACTGAATTTCACAGTTATGTGTCCAAGAATACCTCATACTCAGCCTGGTGTGCTGGCACACATTTGTCATTCCAGCATGAGAGGCTAAGGCAGGGGGATGGTCTCGAGTTCAAGGCCTGCCTAGTTCAAGGGTAGCCAGGGCTGCTCTGTGAGACCCTCTCTCAACAAGGAAGCACACAAACCAATACAGACAGCGCACATTCTTCAGAGACATTTCCATGAGCAAACAGTCAGTGAAAGCGGCAGTGCTTACCTTGTTAGGAGAGTTGTCAGAGAGGCCCAGATCTAGGGGAGCAAGAGAGAGTTGTCAGTGCATAGAAGTGCAAAGCTGACTTAAGGTTTTCCTGACTTTTGGCAGGTGGTGAGGGTTGCAGGGGGAGGTGGCCATGGTCAGTTCAGGAATTAGCTTCCCTCAGAGGCTGCTCAGACCCACTGCGTTAGTATCAGAGGAGGAGCAGGATAGAGCCTTCTGTTTGCCCAGTTCACAGGATGCCCAGAGGTGATTCTCAGCAGCATGCTCCAGTGGCACAGAGGAACATAGAGGCCACAGCACCCAGATACTCCATAAGACAAAGAAAGTCTCCCCAAGGGAATTGTCTACGTTTATAATCGAGGCAGGAAGGAAGGCATCAGGAGATCCCTGGAAACGTGACTTCTTTAGGCCTGCCTAACCTGGTGAAATGAGCTTCTCAGGGCTCTCTCAGGCAACTCCTCTGTATTTAGGAAGGGTATGATTTATGGGATCCTTAGTGCAGGGAAGTGCAGATCCCTTCTGAAAACATGCAGAAAGGAAGGTGTGGTCTTTGAGCCCAGGATCCCCTGGTAGAGCAGGATATGTGGCAGAAAGCCAGTTCTCATTCTGTGAGTGGCTGTACTTACTGTGGTTGGAGGCTGAGGGTTTGTGCTCTGTGAGATGGCGCTGGTCAGTTCCCCTAAATAAATATCAGACACTGTGACCACTCTTCCCACACATGGGGCCTTTGCTCCTGGAATCTGGGGGGGACACTGTGGGCAGCTCATTCCTGGGCTCCTTGCTGTCACTGAAGCTCCATCACCCCATTCTTGGCGCTGCCTTCCCTCCTGAGGCCTTGCTCCTTAATCTACCTGTGATCCCTGCTAGTGCTGTCCTTTGTCTTTGCTAAACTCTGAATCTGCTCTACTTTGTCCCCTGGTGCTGGGACCACACCCAGGGCTGGCGCTTTACTGCTGAGCTGTATCCCTGGTGTGTAGCTCTCCTATCTTTGATGCTTTGCCCCTGTCTTATGTAACACCTGCCCATTTTTGTTTTCCAAGGATGGTTCTGTTTGTTTTCCTACTCATTTTCTTCTTTCTTTCTTTCTTTCTTTCTTTCTTTCTTTCTTTCTTTCTTTCTTTCTTTCTTTCTTTCTTTCTTTCCTTCTTCTCTCTCTCTCTCTCTTCCTTCCTTCCTTTCTCTCTCTCTTTCTCTTTCTTTCCTTCCTTCTTTATTTCTGTTGTTTTTTTTGGGGGGGCTGGTGTTGAGACATAGCTCTGTGTAGCCCTGGCTGTCCTGGAACTCACTCTGTAGTACAGGCTGGTCTTGCACTCACTGAGATCCGCCTGCCTGTACCTCTTGAGCACTGGGATTTGCATGCTACATCACCGCCAGGCTTTTTTCTAGTCATTTTTTTTTGAACAAGAGGACTTTAATGCTTCTGTTACTTCATCTTAGGGTCCCTTTTCCCTCTAACTACCCCCTTCCCGCTGCTGCTGCAGTCAGCGGGACATGCCACCTGCATCTTCCTGCTGCTCCTTGGATTCCCTCACTTTCCTTTTTTCTTGGACCTTTGCTTCTTGACTGAAGAATTAAGGGGTATAATTCAAAGTGTTCTCTATCTATGTGGGAATGGATTCCAAGAAACAAGAGTACAGGGAGCATGAAGACAGGGAGGCTGAACCCACAGGATCAGTGCTGAGTAGCAGAGAGTTAGTAGAGGGGCAAAGAGATCCAGTTCAGAGGCAGAGGGAGAGAAGTCCTTGCCCACTCCCAAGCATTACACTAAGAGTTGGAGAACACAAAAGAGGAAAGACTGTCCTACCCGCCAGTCTTCCTGAAATAAAAAAAATATGCCAGGGCTGCTATCAGAATCACCCCAGCCACAGATCCAACGACGATGCCAGCAATGGCACCCCCTGAGAGGCCAGGTCTCCCTTGTGTTGGGTCAGCTGTCAGGGAAGGAAAAGACAAGAAGAAATGAAATAAAATATTTTCCAGTGGTGTGTCTGTGAAATTCTTAGCATGAGATGAAATTATTTCCAGTTAAAGGATGAAAAAACTGAGGCTTAAAGTGGTTTGTAAAAAGTAGTTGAATCTGTATGGTTGATTAGAGACAGACCTGGCTACCTAACTTCATGGCCAACACGAGTGGTAGGAATAATTGCAGCTAACATTTATTTTGCTTTCTCTCTCTCTCTCTCTCTCTCTCCCTCTCTCTCTGTCTGTCTCTGTGTGATATTTTGCCAAAAGTTATTGATTATTGTATTAAGTCTTTAAAACCTACAATGAAGCAGGTGAAGGATGTGATGTAACCTAGAACCCTAGCATCAGAGGCTGAGGCAGGAGGATTGTGAGTTTGAGGCATGTCTGGGTCATATAATAAGATCCTTGCCTCCCTAAAAGCTCCCCCAAGCTAGTGATGGGAGGGAAATAAAGACCAGAATGAAGATGAACAAACAGACTAGAGTAATGGTAGAGAAAGCTGATGCACTGGATGTTGGCTCTTCAAAAAATGGTTAGCAATATTGCCAGCCCTTTCCCATGTTAACTTTGGAAAAAGGAGATGGCTATTACTAAAATTTGAGACCTTACCGTCCATTCTTAAGGATAACAAAAATGTCAAGAGCACTCAATAGTTATGTGCTAACTGTTGGGTGGCCTGAGATGCAGCAGACAAATTCCTGGAAACCCAGATGATTTAAAGACAGAAAGAAACAAAATAGAATAGATGTATAACCAGGAAGATTGAATGAAAACATTTGACAACATTTCACAGACTTAATGACAAAAACACTGACACTGGGGTAGAAGTCCAGCTTAGTCTAACAAAGGCCACATGTGGAAACCCACAGCCAGCATCATATTCCATGGGGACACTGGCAGGTTTCCCTCTGAGATCAGGAAGCACACAGGATGCTGCTGTGACCACTTCTGTTCAAGAGACTCTTAGGACACACACCACACAGAACCATCAGGCTAGACAATGAAATAAAAGGTGCCCGATTATAAGGTGGTAAAATACACATCTGAGATGACACGAGCTTGATTGTAGAAAATCCTTAACCTTCTATGGAAACTCTCAGAACTAAATGAGCAAAACTAGCAAAGTCGTTGGCTCACAAAGTGGACGTGCCCAGATGAGCTGTATCTCTGTTTACTAATATTGACCGTGAACAGTTAGATTTCCTTTCTTCCTGTCAGCAGTGGAGGTTGAACCGAGGGCCTCATGCATGCTAGGCAAGTGTTCAGTTACTGAGCAAGAGTCCCAATATTAACATTGGACAACTGGAAAAGAAATCAAGAAAGCATTTTATTTATGAGCTCACCAAAAAGGATAAAATACTTAGAATTAATTCCACCAAAGAGATAAAAGATTGCACCCAGAAAACTACCAAATAAGAGAGTTGAAAAAAGACAAGAAATGAAAGCCAGTAGGGTTGATGGGTGGAAAAACTTCATCTTCTTATTACTGTTTTGCAGAGCTGGGGATTGAACCCCGGGCCTTATACATGGTGAACGATGCTCTATTGTTGAACTATAGTCCAAACTATACCTTTTAATTTTGATTTTGAAACAGGACATCACTAAATTAATCAGGCTGGCCTTGAATTGGCTATGTTTGGCACTCTTAGAAGTTTGGTACCCTTGCCTCAGCTTCATGAGTGGCTGGAATTACAGGCATGAGTCAGCATGCCTAAGAGACTTTTTTTAAAAAGATAAATAACAATATTACTGAAAGTAATCTATCAGTTCTATGTGCATCAGATCAAAACTCCAGTACAGAAAGAGAAAAGTCCATTCTAGCTGTCCTGGAACTCACTACATAGACCAGGGTGACCTCAAGCTTTCAGAGATACACCTGTCTGCTCCCAATGTTGGTGTTAGAGGTGAGTGCCTTAAAAGTATCTTAACAAACAAGAATAAAATTTCAGGACATCCTTAGTGATTTCATAATATTAGTACAAAGCTGCAATAATCAAAATAAAGGCAGACATACAGATCAGTGACGTAGAATTGGAAAGCCCAGAACTGCTCACGCACACTGGCCAATGATTAGATTAAAGATTAGTTGTTACTATGAATGTGTTTATGGGGCACAGTTTTTGCACATGTATTATAATGTGTTGTCAGACCCGAGCAGGTGGCACATCCATCACTTCATTTGCCATTTTCACGTTTGTTAAGGACATTCATCTCTGATGGTTCCTTTGAATTGGTCAGTGTCACACAGGGTTGTCCTGCTGAGGTACAGGACTTGGAAGGCATTCTCGCTGTCCAACTGCACCTCTGTGACCAGATGAGTTTTGACCAGCCTGCTAAGATCGTTCGATGATGGAAGAATAATCTTTTAAACAAGAGATGATGGGGAAATGGGATATCCAGGCAAAAGAGTGAAGTTAAGCCTTCAGCTAACATCATATAAAAGTCAGCTGTAAATGGATCAAAGACCTAAAATGGATCAGAGCTGAAACCCATCACACTTACAGGGGACAGGGTGAAAGCACCCTGAAACTGGACTTGGCCTGGTTTCTTTGTTATGATGCCAGATGCATAGGCAACAACAAAATAGATAAATTGGATTTTAGCATAATTGAAAATGTTTGTGCATCAGACGATGTTATCAGTCATGTGACCCAGCAGGTCTTTGTGGCATTTTTCACAATAATCAAGGACACTAAATGTCTATCCGTGGATGAGTGAGTAAAGAGAATGTGATGTCTATTGGCATGGCTGTGCTGTTAAACCTTTTAAAACAAGGTGGTTCTGTCAGTGTGGTTATGTGAAAGACCCTAGACTCCATGATGCTGAGTGAGCTAAACCCTGCACAGAAAGACAGTATCAATGATCTCTTTCAAGAGAATCTCACAATCTTTGTGGACAAAGAGAAGAATGAAGGTTACCAGAGACTGAGTGGCAGCAGGAGGGAATGGGAAGTTGCTGGCCAAGCGTGCCAGAATTCAGACAGACCAGAGTGTTAAGTTTTGAGAGGTATGACACAGCAGGCAGATTATAGTCCACTATAATGAATTGCAAAGAAAAGAAATTTCAAATGTCTTAGTATTAAAGGGTAAGGGAAGAAACAGATGTGTTAATTAATTTGAATTAATCCTTCCAAACTGTATCTAGATATTGTTTCTCTTAAATGTATTCCATTATGACATCAATTTAAAAACCATTAGTAACAATAAACAAAGAACTATACCAGGACGTGAAAAGTCCAGTTCATAACAGCAGAAAATACTTGTAAATAAATCATATGACAAAAGGCTGATGTTCAGAGGGTGTAAGAAACTCCAACATAGCAAACAGAGAAACAAAAGCAAACAACCGAGCTGAAATACAGGAAGACAAGAGTAGGAAGGGACGGACTTGATAGAAAGTGTGTGCATGGCCAAGAAATACACGGAAAGAGGCTGCGCTTCACTTCTCAGTCACTGACCAAAGGAAATCAAAGTCACAATAAAGCATCACCCACATCTCTTAGGACGCATACCATTAAAATCACAGACAGGAAGCAAGAGCTTTGGAATGTATAAAGAAATTAGAGCTCTGGGGCATTGCTCAATGGGAGGGTAAAATGTAACCATGAGACACGGCATTGTGGCTCCTCAAAAGGTTAGAGAATTGCATTCAATTCAATAGCTACATCCAGCATTGTAGGGGGTGGGATAGATTTACAAGAAGTTTTGGAAACGGACAATGATGGTGTTTACACAGCAATATGAATACACCTTATGCCACTAAGCTGTATATTTCAGAATTCTACAATGGTAGATCTAAAAATTAAAAATAATTTCTATGTATGGGTATTTTGCTTTGTATGTGTCGAACCACATACATGCTTGGTACCTGAGGAGGAAAAAAGAGGGTACTTAATTTCTTGGAACTATAGTTACACGCGAGATTAACATGCATCCCTCACCAAGCTCACTGTATTTTCATCTTGAGCCATGTTTTTCTCCTGGTGACTTTTACCCATTTTGCACACTGCTGATAAAGAATTTGCCCCACCCCCAACACTTTGGTTTAAGAAGGAAGGGGAGGTCACTCACCTATTATGTCCAACTGGATGGGGTCACTCCTCTCAGAACTGACTGGATTGGAGACCTCACACTGATACTCCCCGGCATCCTCCATCCTGACAGGGTCTATGCTGAGGGTGCTGTTGTCTAGGGACAACTTCATTCTGTCCGTGAGCCCCAGACTCTGGCCATTGAAGAGCCACTGGATGGAGATCCCAGTGTCGTTTGAGGAGCAGGTCAGGAACACAGAGTCCAGTTCTTTGACTGTGGTGTTGGTGACTTGGATGGAGGGTGTAGTCACTGGCTCTGTGGATAAACAGTGGAGGGACAGTTGAGATTCCTTCATCCTCAGAGATCTCAGCCAGGTCACAGGGCCCGCAGAATGACACGGCCCTCTGGAAGATCACATGTTTGGGTTCAAGATACAATCTTTAAAGAGAGAGCTGAATCTTCCTCCTACCCAGACCATCCACAGTGACCCTTGACTCAGGGTATGTGTGCAGAATTCACACTAGGAGCACCTTCAGCCCACATGTCCACAAATCTCATGTTGGACAATATGTTTTTCCCATTGATTTTTGTGCAAATTCTTGCTCACACTTTCTATGAGTGTGAACAGTCAGGTCCCTCCATTATAAAATAGCCTTCTGTTTCTTTTTCATTAAATAATGTGTCATGGGGTTCAGATGGCCCAGCTAATCTTAAAGGTGTTGAAGCCTACACCTCATTGCTGGGAGAAATCCCAAACTAAATAATTTCTTTTTGAAGCGGGCAGTGGTAGGAGGCAGAGGCAGGTGGATCTCTGTGAGTTTGAGGCCAGCCTGGTCTACAGAGCAAGTTCTAGGCAGGCACCAAAGTTACGCAGAGAAACCCTGTCTCGTAAAACCAAAATAAATGAATGAATGAATAAATAAATAAGTAGAACTTCTGTTTGAAGAGAAATCTATTTCCTACTGCATGGAGACGGATTAACCACAGAGTCGTGAATGGTCCCAGAGCTGACCACAGCCTGTCACTCTGTAATCTTCAATACTGATTCTTTTTGATACAGGGTCTCACTGTACAGTCCTGACTAGTCTGGAACTTGCTATGTAGACCAGGCTGGCTTTAAACTGAAAGAGATCCAGCTGTGTCAGCCTCCCAAATGCTAGGACTAGGGTCCGCCATCCTTGGATCTCACCACAGATATCTCTGGGCACTTTCCTTGTGCAGTCCTCTGCATGGCGACTCGACAGAGGAGTCTCTGTTCTCCAAGCAAGTGCACTTCACTGTTCTCAGTGGTCACCTCCTGTGCTGGTGGCCAAACACAGTTCAGAGCCAACTAACCTGAAGGCCACCCTTCCACTTTCCCGTTCCCGACGTCAAAGGCTCTGATGTACATCACTGACATTTTATTTTACTTTTTTTTATGTTTCTTTTCTTTCTTTTCTTTTTTTTTTTTTTTTTGTCGAGGGAGGGTCTCACTTGTAGGTTTGACTGACCTGGACTGACCTAGAATCTGCTATGTAGACCAGGTTGGCTTTGAACTCATATAGTCTACCTGTCCTCTTCCTCCTTAGTAATGGCATTAAGTGCATGTACCACCACACTCAGTCAACTTTTTTTTTGTTTTTGTTTTTCTTTTTCTTTTTCTAGACAAGGTTTCTTTGTGTAACAGTTCTAGCTATCCTGGAAATAGCCCTTGTAGATCAGGGTGGCATTGAAGCCACAGAGATCCCCGCCTTCTTCTGCCTCCCATGTATTGGGATTAAAGGCATGTGCCACTACTGCCATGCTCAACATTTGTTTTTTTTTATTTTTTCAGGTTGAGAAGAGTAAGGGAGAGAGCATCATCAAGTTGTCACTGACATGGTTTACCTGGAGTCAGAACCAGGCTCCCAGGTGCCTTCTCCACCCTCTCTTCCCCTCCTGCAGAAGTCAGAGCTCAGCCAGTCACCCCTGAGACAGGAGCAGAGCTGGGAGTAGAGCTCTGAACTGCTGGTCCCCATCTGCAGAGAGGGGGTTTTCTCCTCACATTTGGGGGAAAAGAACGTGAACTCAGTTGAAAGCCCAGGATGTTCCTCTAAGTCATGGAGGTGATAAGAAGAAAATGGAGTGGACAGGAAGGCCTGTGTTAGTGACAGAAAGAAATCTTGACCTTAAGGCCCTCCCTCCCCTGGGAAGTCCCTCCCACAACCTGAGGTTTCCAAGGCTGGGAGAAGCTCCTCCTCACACTCCAGGCTCCCTCCCTATCAGCCAGGAGTCAGAGCAGCAGGAGATCAGACCTAGGGATGGAGCAGGACGCTCAGGGGAGAATGGAGTTTTGCTTGTTCCCATAGACACGGGCTGGAAATTAAATTCTTCTGTGTCTTCCCAGAAAGCCAAAAGACTCCACTCCAAACCTGTCACTGATATTTCAGAGATCCACTTACCAAGGACTGTAATGTTCTTGACTGTGGTCCTATTGAGGCCAGTGACAGAGTTATAGACGAAGCAGGTATAGGATCCACTATTAGTAGTAGTGATGTTGGGGATAAAGAGCTCTTGGGAGGATGACTGGAGCTCTCCATTGACAAACCAAGAGTACTGTGCTGGTGGGTTAGAGGCTGCTTGACAGGAGAGGCTGAGGTTTGTCCTTGAATGAAAATAAGTATTTGAGGGAGATATGATTGGGTCGTCTGGACCATCTGGAGCAAACAGAACAAAGACACATGTGATGTCAGCAGAGGGAAGGGAATCCTGGTCTGCAGAAGGCCATAGTATAACCTCAGCTGAGCAGGTCCCACCCAGAGCTGGGGTGCAGATTAGTAGCAGAGTATTCATGCAGCAGGCACAAGCCCGGATCCATCCCGAGCACAGCACACAAACATCCCCACTGCACACTCACGTGTGCACTGAACCTGAGTCTGAGCTGTTCCCCGTCTCCATCACCTGAGCCTCAAACCCATTCCAGCTCAGTGCTGGGCCTGGCTGCACATACTTGTGCTGGGCCAGGAAGTCCTGGCCAGCCTAGGTATCTGTGTAGTAATTCTGTGTTACCAACCTAAGGGGACCGAGTGTCCTAGCTCTAACCGTTTGTATAGACAGATGTAGCCAGGATGAAGCAGACAATACTCACAGGTAATGTTCAGAGTGAATGGGTCACTTCGGGCGGTGCTCACTGGGTTCCGGGTTTCACACTCATAGGGTCCTGTGTCAGTCCTCACAGCACTGAGTAAAGTGAGAGTCCTGTTGTCCTCAGACAGCTTCAGCCTGTCACCTTCTGAGAGGCTCTGGCCATTTCTCCTCCACAGGTAGCTTGTATTCTCAGTCTCAGGCTCACACGTTAATGCTACTGAGTCCTCACCTTCCATGGGACTGGAATTGTTGCTTGTGATTCTGGGCTTGGGTAGCAGTGCTGTGTGTGCAGACAACAGAGAGAAGGTTGCTCTGTGTGGTGGCTCTGATTCTTGCAAGGGCCTCTTTCAACAGAGATTGTCTCCGATCTCCCCTCCAACCCAGATCCTTAAAGAATCAGGCAGGAAGCAAATTACAGGCAGATGGAGTAGCTGAGCTCTCAGAGACAGTGGGGCCTCCTGTGCTGTGTATGGGAGAAGCAAGAGCTTTCCCAGGAGGGAATTCAACTGCAGTGTGCAGTGATGGACAGACTCGAGACTTGGAATCAGAGACCTCATGTTATCTCCTGGTCCTCACTGACCCATTGCATGTCTTGGGACACAATGTGTGAGTCCCTCCAGCTGCACTGACCTCCACTGCTCAGCGAGGACCAGTGCCCTCCAAGCCTTTGCTGCTCAGGGCTCTCCTACAGATAGGTCATGATTAGTCTTCCCATTGAGCTTCCCTGAGAACCTGACAGCCCGTCAGAGATCGCACACAGATCAGGATCTGGCTGGCATTCAAGTTGGGCTGGTTTTCAGCTGGGCCACTCTTGTCAGGAGTTTGATGTTAATTGACATGAATCAGGGAACTTTAAAAAAAGCCCAAGTCTAGGAAATGATCTATAAGACTCAGGGGCACCTAATAAGGTCTCCGTGGTGGGAAGGCTGCAGATGTGGCTGTGGACAGATAGCTTCTGCCAACAATGGCCTGTGTGACCGTGACTCAGTGACTGTGTTTCCTGTCTCAGTTTCTCTAGAATAGGACACAGGGTAAATGATTGTTGCAAGTTCACCTTATATGTGAGCAATGGCCTGACCTTCCACTAAGCAGTGTCTCTTAGTATTTGCCTGCAGGAAATAATCCCTGGGCTGAACCCCCGGAGGCAGGGAGCTACCATTTTACACTTTTCTCCCATCTCTTTAGGTTCTCTCCACCTTTCTGCGAGGTCTCAGAAGACCATCAGGACAGCTGGCTGGTTGTCTTTCATACCCCTTCACCTATGCTGAGCACACTGAGTCTCAGGAGGAGATGCCCAGGTAACCTGCCTCAGACATGGCTCTCACAGGCTGATGGTCAGCAGGCTACCAGTCTACAATAAATCATTGTCCCTTGTCTGCTTCAACAGGAGGTCAAATTCCAACCCAGTCTACAAGCTTCCCAGAATTCCTGGTCCAGTCTTGGGCGGAGATATCGAGCAAACTTCCGGTGTTCATGTCTCTGTGAGAATCTCATGGTTTCCTCAGCCAGGCCCTGCCTGAGTCCTGAAGGGTCTTTCTTAGGGCCATGTTCATGATGAACATCTAAGACCCTGGGCAGAGTCTGACATGTCTGGGCTGAGTTACCTCACCCCCTCTCTCTGAGGTTGGATTCCAGTGAGGAATCCTGATTTATTGCTGTTTCCTCCACTCTGTGTCTTTTACTAAAGGCTTGAGCCACAATGTGGGACCATAACACAGAGTCATTCAACACTGACAATTCTGTGTGAAGTAGGATTAGCTCTACCCATGACCCAGAGGCTACAGAGAATTACTTACGGTGGACATGGAACTGCACGAATGCTGTCTGAGTATCAAAGTTTTGCATTAGCATTTGCAGCATGTAGACTCCGGTGTCATTCTGAGTGACATTCTGGAAGAGCAGGGATCCATTGGGGTATATTGTCTCTCTGCCACTGTATGCAGGTCCTGGAATATTTACACTAGTTGACGTTATGAATCTTGCAATTTCATTACTGCTATTCACAGTTTGTCCCTTGTACCAGTAAAAGACTTGGGGTGTCTCTGGCAGATTGTGGACAAGTAGAAGAACATCCGCCCCTTCAGCAGCGTGGGGTGGAACTGCTTCCACAGTGAGCTGGGCCGTGGTGGGAGAGCTAAAGTAGCTCAAAAGCGAGGCTAAGGGGAAGAGATAAAAATCTATCAATATTAGATCTTTGCATTTGGTAGAAATGGAGACCACAGTGTGTTCAACTCTCAGCCTTGGTGTGTGTGAGTCCTGTTGGGGGGAGGTCAGCAGCATCACCCCCATTCCTCAGTACCCCTGAATCTTTCCACTGAATGAAACTGTCTTCTCGGGTGTCTGAACAGCTCACCCCTCACTCCCTCAGATCCCTGCTCACACTCAGAATCTTTGGTGAGTGTAGGCATGTCTTCTCTGTCCTCCTCTAAAGACTCCATGCCTTCATTTTCTGACCTTCCCAGCTCTGTTTCTTCTGAAGTCCTTGTCAACCCCACCCCACCTTCTAGATGTCCTTGCTGCTCTGTCTTCCTGTCCAGGACTCTGTGAGGAGGGCTTGTTTAATTTTTGTTTAAACCCCACTGCCTGGAACAGGCTCAGATACCTGTGAGCAAACCAGTGTCCCAGAGCCTGGGGTTTATTTGTGGGTTCCTCAGGGTCATTTGTATGAAATGACCCTGTTTATCCGCCCCAGTTTGAGTTTTACTTGGAGAGTCACCCTGACACAGCTGTGGAAGTCAGGCTTCAGGGTACAGAGGTCAGTGCTGATAAACTTACAGTGGGGAACTCCTGAGTTTTCCTCCCCACTTACCAATTCACCTTCACTGCCAGCTTCCTGTTACTCTCAGGCTTCAAGCAGGAGCCATAGATCCCCTCTCAGG
>PVIU01014713.1:38102-51012 GCA_004026605.1 Ondatra zibethicus
CTGCCCTTTGTGCAGAGGGGCTGAGGAGAGCTCCATGTCTCTGCTGTGGCCTAGGCTCTTCCTCTGCACAGGAGGTTTGCCTCTCAGGCTGCTGCCAGGCCTGCCTGCTCTGTGTCTGCTCTGCTTTTATTCTCACACCTGAGCCTCCTCCCGGAGGAGGACACCTCCTGAGTCACATGGGCTGGGGGTGGAGTCTGTGTGTCAGTGCTGCCTCCCATCCTTCTATTTCTTTCTTTCTGGTTCAGTGCTCTAGAATATACTTTGAGCCACAAGTTTGCGAAGTGTCCTCTGCCCCTAGAAAACAGCAGCTCACCCAGGGCCTTGTCCCTGCACTTCCTATAGCCAAGAGTGTATTTCCTTGTGACACAAAACCCAGCAGAGCCCAGTCTGTCCTGTGATCTCAATGCTCTGGGAAAGTGGGAGTTACTCCAGGGAGGGAGCAGCAGTTTTTTCTAGGGCCTGGAAAATGTCTGAGTGTTGACTGGGGAGGGACCGGATCCATGGTCACTGCTGTCACCAGTCAGGTGTCTGATCCAGGGATACAAGTTATCTCAGGGGTTCACATCCCCGCATGCAGGCGGAGGTGACCTGTGTGTCCTAGAAAGAGGACTGTGTGCTCCAGCTTCCTATGGAGAGCCCCAGGGAGACGCCCCTCCCCCAGCTTCCTGTGCTGGATGAATGTGAATCAGGTCTGCAAGACATGTTCAGGCCTCAGGGAGTTTCCCTGCTGATTATGTGGTTTCTTTTCGCCCCCTGGTGTCCATGAGGCGACCTGCAGCTCATATCTGTGCTGTCCAAAGGCTGCAATGGAGCTGAGCACCAAGTTTCCCAGGGAAGGTCCCAGTGTGCAGCTGCCTTTGAGGACCTAGTTAGATTTTGCTGGAGACTCTAACAGCTGAGGTGAGACTCACTGCCACTTTGATCTGCAGTTCCCTGAAGGCTGATGGTGTTGCACCCCCTTTCCCGTGTGTTCATTAGCTTTTTGTACATCTCGTTCAGGGACAGGAATATCAAGTCCTTTGCTCACTCTAAAATAGCTTTGTTATGACTTTTAAGTTTTAAAGGGGAGTACATTCGTCCACCTGGAAAACCACATTTTAGAACTAGAACATAAAATATAATGAAAATCAAAGCAAATCAAATCATGCCAGCTTCTCAGTGTTAGCAATTCCTGGTGTGTTAGTTTTCCAGATTCAGGACCAGTAAGTCGGCATTCCCTGGAGTTCTTAAAAATTCCCCAATTATGATGATTTAAGCATACTTTGGACAGCCTTCACTCTCTACAGTTTTTATAGCTAGAATTATTGTTTAGAGAACAAGGCACCCTAGGTTGGTAGTACTTATTTGAATTGCATTTTACAGAGACATTTAAATGATGAAAACCATACCTTCAAACATGGTCCTCCCAGCAAGGTGGCAGCATAGAGTCACGTGTGGAGGTTGCTTGTTAAGGACCTGTGTTACATCTAAACTGTGCACATGTTGAGAGAGCATTCAGAGGACCCACAAAGTACAGCATGTACGTGAACTCATTAGGGAGTGTTTTGTCTCTTTAAAATTTCATGTTCTCCTTCCTCAATGTTGTACCGTACCTCTGCATATTTAATTACAGTGTACATGCATACATCCTAGGCTAGGATCCACATACAAGAAAGAACATGTTTTTTCCCCTGACATTGGGAGATCTCATTTAACGTTATACATTCTAAGTCTACCAACTTTCCTTAAATTTTGTGGTTTCATTTTTCTCTAGGGATGAATAATATTTCATCTGGTTTATGCTCTAGACTGGCATTATGCATTCATCTGTTGTTGGACATCTAGATTGGTTCCATCTCCTTGTATATTGAATAGAGCAGCAGTATTCAAGGGGGTGTAAATATCTCTATTGTGGGTACAGGATCTCTGGGTATATGCCCAGTGAAATAGCTATGTCACGTGGCATTTCTAATGTTGTGAGGGCTCCCACGAGCTTTATAGAATGACTGCGTCAGTTTGCACCCCCCAGCAGTGAACTAGTGTTCCTCTTTCTGCACATCCTCTGCAGCACTGCTGTCAGTGATTGCGGTGACAGCCATTCTACCTGGGTGAGCTGGTGTCTCACAGTAGTTTTCATTTGCATCTCCCTGATGAGCAGGGGTCACTGTTTTCCTGAGTTTTACAGTTGTTTACTCTGAACACAAAAGCCATATCATGTATGACTTACAAATATGTTTTTCTGTTCAGTTTGTCGTTTTAATTCACAAACTTGCTGTCTGAGGGTTGCTATTGCTGTGATGAACACCGTGGGCAAAAGGAACTTGGGGAGGAACAGGTTTATTCAGCTTCTGCTTCCACAGCACTGCTCATCACTGAAGGAGTCAGGACAGGAGCTTAAAGGAAGCAGAAACCTGGATGCAGGAGCTGATGCCGAGGCCATGGAGGGTACTGCTTACTGGCTTGCTCCTCATGGCTCACTCTGCCTGTCTTCTTACAGAACTCAGGACCACAAGCCCAGGGATGGCTCCACCCACAATGGGCTGGCCCTACCCCATCAGTCACTAATTAAGAAAATGCTCTTCAGGCTTGCCTGGGGCCGGACCTTAAGGAGGCATTTTCATTTAGTGTTCTCACATGACTCTAGCCTGTGTCAAGTTGGTGTAAAATTATCCGGTACACTCACTAAGTAAATTGGACTAAAGCATGAATGTCAATATTCTTTCACAAAACCAACTTTAGATTTTTTAAAAATAATGTATTTATTCTTATTTTATGTAGATTGGTGTTTTTCCTGCATGTTTGTCTGTGGGAGGGTGTCAGATCTTAGAGTTACAGACAGTTGTGAGCTGCCACGTGGGTGCTGGAAACTGAACCCAGGTCCTCTGGAAGAGCAGCCAGTGCTCTTAACTGCTGAGACATCTCTCCCCTAACTTTAGTTTTTCATACTAAATTATTCTAGAATTTAAAAGCAAATAAATGTTTTACATTTGAAAATCTTTAAAAAATATTGTTAGAATTATAAATTTTATAAATTATAAAAATATTTTTGTGTATTTTAAAAAGTTTAAAAATATTTTTGTGTCCCTTTGCTTCTCAGAAAGCCTTTGGAAGGTAGACAGGTTCTCTATTCTTTTTTTTCTTTCAAGATTTCAAAGAAAGGGTCAGGAGGAAATTTTGTGTTCTAAGTATTTTTCTTTTTCTTCAAAGAGTGGAGAGAATTGGAGCCACTACTTTACAAAATATTTCAAATTAATTATTTGACAATTCCATATGCATACTGGCATGCACACACATATAAATGCATTTTGGTCATGGGTAACCCCATTACTCTCTCATCACTTCCCACTCCTACTGAACCCTTCTTCCTAATGTACTCCCTACTACGTGTTTCGTGTGTGTGTGTAATTTATTATTGTTCTGTGTATACTTGTGTGTGTGTGTGAGTGTGTGTGTGTGTAATTTATTATTGTTCTGTGTATACTTGTGTGTGTGTGTGTGTGTGTGTGTGTGTGTGAGTGTGGATATACACCACACTGTGCAGGGTTAAAAGGTAACTTTCAGGAGTCGGTTCTCTCCTTCCATCCTTACATGGATTCTGGAGATTAATCTCAGGTCATTTGCTTGTGCAGCAATTGCTTTTACTTGCCAAGCCGTCTCACTGGGCCTCTATCTTCTTCTGTGTGTTCCACACTTTGTTTTATTAGTGTTTATTTCATAAGCATGGATGGTGGGGTGGTTAGTTAATACAGTATGGGCAATTAAGCACTAAAGAAAATGATTTCCAGTCCCTTGGTGACCATTAATTGACAATGCGTTCTGAGGAAGAGGTGTGGCCTCTGGAGCCCCTATCTGGTCCATAGTGTGCTATTTTGAGATTGATGGGCCAGTCTCATATGGGTCTTGTGCTGCTATGGTTTCATGAGTTCATGGCCAGATCATGTGCAAGAGACAGCATTTTAACTCATTCTCCCCATCCTCCAGGCCTTATGTTATTTCATCTCTAGTCTTCCACGATGTTCCCTGAGCCAGGAGGAGTGGGTTATACAAAAGTTCAGGTCAAGCACTCAACTGCCATTCATTCCCCCAGTCAAGGGTTCCTCAGACACGAGGGACACAAAGAGGCTTCATGACTGGATGGGGACTGCTCTGCCACTTAGGAAAGATCTAGTTCTGCCTAGGGCCATGTTCTCCATCTCCTGACCCTAGAGGTTTGTCAGGTGACACCCCCTTCCTGGAGCTTGCACAGCGAGGATCCTGTGTGATGGGGGAGGGCATAGACTTAGCTGATCCCCAGGATCATGTGCTGTGGTTCCTCAGGTAGCTTAGAAGGAGGTGGTAGAAGGAAAGACAAAAGTCTCAGCTTCCAGGAAAAGCAGGGAGCAGGTGTGGCCAGGCCTCTCAGGACTGTGTGTGTTAAGTTCCAGGTTCTAGCTTCCACATCATTAATTCACTCATTTTTGTTTAATTATTTATTCCTTTCTTCCTCCATCATAAAAGTATTGAGTCCTGGCTACACTGTTTCCCATGCAGGTTGCAGGCTCCAGTGGGAGAAAGCAGAGTCCTCTCCCTTATCCTCCAGTAGGCTGGCACGGGCACAGACAAAACAGGGCATTTCTGGTCCAGTGAGGGGGAGCTGTGGGTTAGTGGATTGTGTTGAGTCAGGTGATTTGGCTCTAGGATCAATCTTGATTGTTCACTTGTTTTCACTTTGTGGACCAGACATTGCTTCAAGATTAAAGTCTCCAAACCCTCAACTTCTCTCTGGTCCAGAGAACCTAATAAAGCGTCTAGCGTGGAGAAATCGGGGCTGCCAGATGTTGGAGGGGTGTCAGGTGATACTGGCTTGGTTTCAAGCAGCCTTTTGGGTCTGGGTTCCTGGAGTCTTGGAAGTCATTTAACCCCCACTGCTACTGTCACACACATTTCTGCTGTTGCTGCTCCTTCCCTGCCCCTCATCTCCTCACCTCTCCTTCAGGCAGGTCTGCCCTTGCCCTGTGCAGCTCGCTGCTTCCTTACCTTTCCCACATGAATGGCTGCTTGTCCTGATCCCTTCTCACTAACACCTAGACGCAGACCCTCCTTCCCAAGCCATAGTGAAGGGCACAGAAATCAGTAGAAACAGCTACTCCCCTGAGGGGCCATAATGTGCCAGGTTCCCCCACTGGGTAGGAGTTCCTGCTGTGTTGAGTCTAGGGCTCTTGATTTCTGCAGTGGTGGTGTTTGGAATAAGATAAGCAGAGAAAATCTCAGAGATTGTAACACTCAAAGTCTCTGGGATCGTTCAGTTTTGTCCCCTTCAACCCTGGCCGGGCTCCTCATGGTTTCCCTGGAGGTGACCTGGACCTTCTTTCCCTTTATATTCTTGCAGCAGAACAGAACTCGTCAGGCCTCCCTATGCAGACTGTGGTAAGCATTGTGACTGGGGTCCCTGTTGGTGTGACTCTGGTGGCTTCCCTGGACTTCATCCTGTTTCTCAGAACAACTGGCTGGTCCTAAGGCTGCTCTCCATATTATCCTCCCTGGATGACTAAGTCAGGAAAGAAGAAGACACAGTCCATGGACTGTGCTGATCCTGGACTTCCAAGGATGCTTTCATCCCATACCGCTAGCTCCTCCCTAATAGGCTAGTATCGGTGATGCTTCCTCAATGGCTTCCTCACATAATTTAGGCACATCTAGGGACCCTCTGCTGGCTTCTGTCCTGGTCTGCACACCCGCACACAGCAGAGCTGCAGCATCCAGAGGGGAGTCAGTGCTCAGCATCTGGCATCTCCCAGCATTTCTTTCAATCCATCTCTTCAGGAAGCGGGTAGCACCCAGGGTCTGAGCGTGGTGCTGGCTGGCTGAAGTTACTAGAAGGAGTGGACGTGTCTGGACAGGCTAGTGGGAGAGCTGCTCACATTAGCAACTTTTTTTACTATTACCTGCAGGAGAGAATTCCCTACGCTGGAGCCTGGGGACAAGGAACTGCTTGGAGAACTGTCTCCTCTGTCCCTCCCCTTGGGGACCCTGACCTTCCTGTGAAGTCTCCTAAGCCCATCAGACAGTTGGCTTATGTTGTGGACCTGTCCGCTGAGATTCAGGTGAAGGAGATGCCTGGGTGACCTACGAACTGCAGCTGTTGTGGCAGTGCACAGCTGGTTCCACACTCTGTGTATCTTGGATAGTCAGTGAAGCCTTGTTCCCTGTCAGCTCTGACAGGAAGTCAAATTCTAGCCCTGGAGACAAGCTCTCCATAGTCACCTAGAGTTGAGTCTGGGACCGAGGTCTGGAGCCAGGCCTCTCTAATAAATACCCCTGTCCCTCAGCCAGACCCTGCCTGAACCCTACAGGATCTTTCTGAGCCGTATTGGTGGGGAGATCCTCAAGAGTCTGCGCTGAATGAGGATGGTTTTCCTCTTGAGTTATGCTTCCACAGGTCCTCCTCTCGCTAGGATGGATTCTGGTGGGGGTTCTGATCTTTGCAGTTTTTCTCCTACGTGTCCTACACTGTTCTGGAGTATGTGGCACCTGGGAAAAGACCATAGATTCAGTCTAATTATAATTAAAATATTTATTCGTTAGCTACCAGCAGGATAACAATTTCTGAATCAAACTTGAGATTGTCGTGAGAAGGGGCTTAGGGAAGGATTTGTAAAGGTGAAAAGCAGAGGAAGACCTTAAATATTCACTCAAGCAAGCAGAAAGGGGTCCATTCTGTCAAGTTAAGTGGTTAAGGTAATCCAAAACAATCTTTGGTTGTCTGCATAAACAAGTTACAGAAGCCAAAAACTCATTTAGGAATAACAAGCAGATGGTCACATCTGTACGTTCTGGGTGGGGAGGTCACCGAGTCAGGGTTACTGGGCACTTATCTTTCAGGGACTGGAGTCAGAGACAAACAGAGAGTGGGTACCAAGATGGATGCCTAGCATAACATGGAGTTTCTTTAGCCATCACAGCACTAAATGCTGAAACCCTATCATGGGAGCATAATACAAGGAAGAATTGGAATTCATCTCGTCCAGCACCTAGAGGTCACAGATAGTCATTCTTGGTGTACCTGCAACATCACAGGTGTCTCTTGATCAGTGTTTGGTGGTTAGGTGTAGTGTGTCCTCCTGCATGATGTTGTGGAACAGCCAGGCATTATGAGATATTTTTTCTCTGCCACTGTGTGCAGGCCCTGGCTTAATGAATGGATGCCTTCTACACAATGTGCAGTTTCTTGGCTGTTGCCTGGAGTTTCCCCTTTGTACCAGTAGGAAACATACATATCTCTGGCTGACTGTGGACAAAGAGAAGCATGTTCTTCCCTTTAGCAACATGAGGTGGCGCTGATTAATTTAGTAAGGAGCTGGGCATCCGTGAGAGAGGTCTGCAGTGTGAAAAGTGAAACTAACAGTGAAAACGCCTTCATTGTGGCAGTTTGAATGTAATTGGCCCCCATGAGCTCATAGGGAATGGCACTATTAGGAAGTGTGACTTTGGCGTAGGTGTGGCCTTGTTAGAGGAAGTGTGTAATAGCACGAACTGAAACAGAGGCCACGGAGGACTGCTGCTTACTGGCTTGTTCCCAAGGCTTGTCCAACTTGATATATATATTTATCTCCAACTGAAGAACACCTGCTCAGGGTGGCATTACTCCTAGTGGGCTGGGCCCTTTCACATCAATTATAAATGAAGAAAGTGGCCCAAGACCTGTCTCCA
This sequence comes from Ondatra zibethicus, assembly GCA_004026605.1. Lineage (NCBI taxonomy): Eukaryota > Metazoa > Chordata > Mammalia > Rodentia > Cricetidae > Ondatra > Ondatra zibethicus. The sequence continues at coordinate 45,771 of PVIU01014713.1, forward strand.
GGCTGCGGGACACTCTGCAAACATCATGGCCAGTAGAGTAATGGTCCATGTGAGGCAAGAAGGAAGTCTTGTTCAACAGGATGCTGGAGCCTGTGTTGGCGCAGACTTCTGGAGTCTGACCCCAAGCAGATTATTTGAGATGCTTAAGAATAGTACAATTTGTACAAAAAGTTTCTGGGTGTAACATAATTCCGTGTGCACAAGGAGACATAACTCCATCAAAACTCTTCTCAAAGCACATGTCATGTCTTCCATGAATATGGGCTTTGTAGATAGGCTCCATGTATTATTCTAATGGCAGAAGGGAGGATCTGGTGTGGCCTCCATCATACAGAGAGCACAAAGGTCACCTAGATTATTAACCATCTCTGGTCCTATAAGTGGGTGTCTTGGGGAACCCTTAGCCATATAGATAGCACAGAGGTCACCTAGACTGTTAACTACTTCCAGTCCTACTTTTTGGAGCTTGTGGGAGCCAGATACGGCCTGATGGTACAGATGGTGCAGAGGTCACCTAAGCTATGGGCCACCTCCATTCCCAGCCTTCTGGGCAGAAAGCAGGTTATAACAACCCAGCATGCAGTACAAGGACCTTTGTGTTCCCTACAACAGGCTAATCTGATGGAGGCATTTTCTCAATTGAGTTCCTTCTTCCCAAATGAACCTGGCTTGTGTCAAATTGACAAAAAGTAATGAGCACAGCAGGCTTTGAGATTGTGTGTCTCAGGGAAACGGTTTTCTGTGTGTCCCAGTGTCTCCATCTGGAACTCACTGAGATGTGCAGCTCATGTCTGAGGTGTAGCAAGAATGGTGAGGAGGCTCCAGATGCTGTGTGGGCCCTTACAGCTGTCTATAAGTTGCCCAGAGACCCTTTGAATAGCTAGCTTTTCATTAGAAGTTGGTATATCTGTGGAGATGTCACTGTGATTTTGATATGTACTTCCACAATGATTAATGATATTGAACTTCTTTTTCATGGTTTTTTTTTTTTGTTGTTGTTGCTGCTGCTGTTTTTTGTTTGTTTGTTTTGGCTTTTCAAGACAGGGTTTCTCTGTATAGCAACTATGACTCTCCTGGAACTTGGCCTATAGATCAGGCTGGCCTCAAACTCACAGAGATCTGCCTGCTCCTGCCTCCTGAGCACTGAGATTAAAGGTATGTGCACCACCAATGCTCGGATTTCATGTGTTTTTATCCACCATTTATATCTTCTTTGGAGGTATGTCTTTTTGAGTCCTTGCACACTTTATTTTATTGCTGTCTTTTTAAAAAAAAGCCTTATAGCCCATCCCCTCCTCTTGCCTCTCGGCGCCCCCTCAATGCTCTTAGCTGAGTGTCCCGCGGGGCCCAAAGCGTTTACTTTGAAAAAATTATAGTGTTCAAAGCAGGCCCGAGCTTCCTGGATACCGCAGCTAGGAATAATGGAATAGGACTGCGGTTCTATTTTGTTGGTTTTTGGGAACTGAGGCCATGATTAAGAGGGGCTGGGGGCATTCATATTGCGACGCTAGAGGTGAAATTCTTGGACTAGCACAAGATGGAACAGCACCAGAGCGAAAGCATTTGCCAAGAATGTTTTCATTAATCAAACAAAAGTCGGAGGTTCGAAGACTATCAGATACCATCGTAGTTCTGACCATAAATGATGCCGACTGGAGGTGCAGTGGCATTATTCCCATGACCCACCAGGCAGCCCCCAGGAAACCAAAGTCTTTGGGTTTGGGGGGGGAGTATGGTTGCAAAGCTGCAACTTAAAGGAACTGATGGAAGGGTACCACCAGGAGTGGAGCCTGCGGCTTAATTTGACTCAACATTGGAAACCACCCGGCTGGGACACGGACAGAATCAATAGCTTTTTCTCGATTCTATGGGTGGTGGTGCATGGCCATTCTTAGTTGGTGGAGCGATTTGTCTGGTTAATTCCGATAACGAACAAGACTCTGGCATGCTAACTAGTTATGCGACCCCCCTTCCCCCAGCACTCTAGCCTCTTTAGACACCACAGAATTCATACTGGAGAAAGACCGTATGCGTGCTATGAGTGCGGGAAATCCTTTAGACAAATTTTCAATCTCATTAGACATAGGAGAGTCCACACTGGAGAAATGCCTCATCAGTGCGGCGACTGTGGGAAAGCCTTTAAGCTGCAAAGCCGAACTCACTCAGCACGAGCGAATTCACAGCGGGGAAAGGCCTTATGAGTGTAGCGAGTGTGGCAAGCCCTTCAGGCAGTTCTCCAACCTCATTCGTCACTGGAGAGTTCATACTGGGGACAGGCCTTACAAGTGCAGCGACTGTGAGAAATCTTTCAGTCGCAAGTTCATCCTCATCCAGCACCAAAGAGTTCACACTGGAGAAAGGCCTTATAAGTGTGGGGAATGTGGCACATCCTTCACCCGGAAGTCTGACCTCATCCAACACCAGAGAATTCATACTGGCACACGACCTTATGAGTGTGAAGAGTGTGGGAGGTCGTTTAGGCAGTGCTCTAGCCTCATTCAGCACCGGAGAGTTCACACTGGAGAGAAGCCTTATGAGTGTGTCGAGTGTGGGAAAGCCTTCAGTCAGAGTGCTAGCCTCATTCAGCACCAGCGACTGCACACTGGAGAGAAGCCTTATGAGTGTAGCGAATGTGGGAAGTCCTTTAGCCAAAGTGCTAGCCTAGTTCAACACCAGAGAAGCCACAGTGGAGAAAAGCCTTACGAGTGTAGCGAATGTGGCAAACTCTTCACCCACAAGTCAGACCTCATTCAGCACCGAAGGGTTCACACTGGAGAAAGACCTTATGAGTGCAGTGACTGTGAGGAATCCTTTAGCCGAAGGTCTAATCTTGTTCGACACCAGAGGGTTCACACCTGAGAAACTTCTTTATCATGTAAGAAGTGTGCTGCTTAGTGAGTTGGTGTAGTAACACTGGAGGAGACGAGCAGCCTTCTGAGTGTAAAGATGATTCATGTGGGCTTCAAAAGGGGGGAACTTTGAGGAGCTTGATTTCAGTTTCTAGTCTGCCCAGGGCCAGATCCTGACTTATGCTGTTGGCAGTGTCTGTGATAGAAACCCTGTCTCCATTGCAACCTGGAAGATGGACATGGTGAGGATGGGTATCCTTCCTGTGTGCTCAGAGATGCAAACTTCTGTACTCTGCTCTGGCCTTAGCCTTGGAGACCCTCATTTCCTTTCAGGGCAGGAATCTTGTTCGGAAGGTGTGGTCTGAGTTGTGTTTTCAGCTTTGCTAAGAAAGAAAGAGTACCTTGTTCAGGGGAAGTTTGTTTTCATACTGTGCTCATGATGAGTATTTCCAGGTTTGAATTTGCCAACTTGGGAAATACCTGCTGCCCATAATCTCTGGCTTTTCTTTTTGAATAGATAGTTTGTTTATGCGTCTTTAATCTTGAAGGTTCTCTTCATTCTGTGGCGTGACTTATCAACTGACCCATGATGTCAGCATGAAGGGGTGGGCCAGTTCCGTAGAGATCCGCACTTTCTGTGTTTCAGAGGGTATGATACACCTGCCAGAAGCAGCTGTGTAGAGCAATGGTCTGATTTCCATGGCTGCTCCTGCTCTCACAGGTAAGATGGTTGGATTTTGTGTTCCTGGCTTACGGAAGCTGCTGTGATTTTTGTGAGGTAAGAAGTCCTGATGAAGAGGAGAATTATGACAATCCCAGGCACTTCTGTAAACCACGTCAACAATTAAACTCTCTTTTCTACTGGGATGGCACACAATTCCTGGCCTGGTTGAGGGTAATTTCTTCTGCAGGCCTTGCATTGGAGCTATTTGCTATAGTGTGTTGACTAGTACGCAGGGCAGCAGTTTGTGATTGGGACAGGAAACTGACTTAACAGATACGAAAATAGTCTCGCATTTCCCCTATTGTACATGTATGTGTGTTGGTGCGCATGTGCCATGGCACGTGTGTGGAGGTCAGAAGACAGCTTTTCAAGATGATTCTGTGCTACCATGTGGGCTGCAGGGATTGAGTTCAGGTCATCGGGCTTTTGGTAAGTGCTTTCTCCTGCTGAGCCATGTCTCTGGTGCTGGAACATGCTTCTACTAAAGATTCATCTGTAGATGTTCCAGTGACTTGTGTGAGGAAAATCCTCTAGATCTGTATGATTGTTTCCTGGGACTGTGGTTTTTGTCAGAAAAATTAGTGAGACATTTTTGTGGATTCCTGTATTATTTCTTCTCTACTTTGGGCTGAAGCTGTACATACAGGAAAACAAGAGGGGAAAGATGCTTTTGTGGTGTGGGGTATAATTCTGACCTATTTGTGATTCAAGGGGCAGTAACTTTTATTACTTATCAAGATTGACTGCCAGTGGAGCTAGGCTGTGTCTCTCAGGTTCTGCGAAGGTGGTGGAATCCATATTAGGTTGTAAAAAAATTCTGAGAACAGTGGGACATCTAAGTATATTGCTTCAGGTTACTTTTTATAGCTTCATTTATGTATCATATGTATAAGTGACACTTAACAAAGTACATGGATGGCACCGTGGCGTGGGCTTGCAGTTCCGGTTCCTAGGAAAGCTGAGGAATGAGGATTGCATGGGCCCAGGAGTTTGTGGCTCAGTGAGCGCAACACAGCATGGCCCTAGCTCAAAAAACAAAACCCCGATTGGGAAAGTTTGGAAATCATTATCGTCATGAAAACAAATTCTTCGTCATCTGTGTGTGTAGGACATGCCCATTTATTATCTTACATTTCCTACCTCTCCTGACAACCAATGATTTTGTTTTTAATTTAAACTTTATTTTATGTGTGTGCGTTTTTTCTCCTGCATTTATGTCTGTGCACCACATACATGCTTACTACGGAGGCCAGAAGGGGAAGTAGGCTCTCCGGGGACTGGCATTACGGATGGTTGTGGGCCACCATGTGGATGCTGGAAACTGAACGCCGGTTCTCCGGAAGAACATCTAGTGCTCTTAACTGCTGAGCCATCTCTTCAGGCCCTGATTTTTTTTTATTCTTTTTTTTTCCATACATTGTTTTGTTTTATTTTTTCCATTCAAGAACATAATTAAAGATAAAAAAAATTTTTTTTCCTTTCTTCCCCTTCTCCCGGTCCCCTCCCACTACCCCCCACCCCTCCTCCCTCCCCCTTCTTCCTTGAAAGAGGTCATGGTGCCCTGCCCTGTTGGAAGTCCAAGGCCCACCCCCATCCCTCCTGGCCTAGGAAGGAGTGCATTCAAAAAGACTCGGTTCTCAAAAAGTTAATACATGCAGAAGAGATAGGT
>PVIU01014714.1:0-50688 GCA_004026605.1 Ondatra zibethicus
CTCTTTCTTTTTCTCTTCTCTCTCTCTTTTTCTCTTGCTCTCTCTATCCCCCCCTCTCAGAGAGGCAGCTGCTCACTCTCCTCTCTCCCCCCTCTCTTTTTCTCTTTCTCTCTTTTTCTCTCTCCCTCTCCCCCTCCCCCCTTTCTGCCCCTCTCCCTTCCCTTCCATAACCACTAAATAAATGTCTAACTTTACTCTGCATGGTGTATCTGTCTCTCTCTAGCCTGCCCACCACCACCACATGGCTGGGAACCCAGCCTCCTTTATTTGGGGGCCTGCCATGTGTCTCCTGGGACCAGCCATGGCTTGGGGACCAGCAGCCGTCTCTGCCTGGGACTGGCTGCTCTCAGGGCCCGCTGCCTGCCGCCATATGGCTGGGGACCAGCCACCTTTGTTTGGGGACCTGCTGCGTGGTCTCGACCCCACATCAAGCTGCCGGAGACCCGCAGCAAATCCATTTCACATGCTGCCTCCAGAGGCCATGTTGATGTCTATGATCCATGCTTGCCACTGGGTGCTATGGGCAAGGAAGCATTTTTGGCAGTGATATTAAAGACTGCGACTCATAAGTGAGAATGGGAGACCTTGAAGTCTTCTGTGATAAACTCTCATGCCCTCCACCAAAAACAATGAAGAGAGTCCTTAAAAACTGTGATAAAGATGCTGAAGTGCATCTCCTCACAGTTAATGGCTTCTGGAAGGGAGGTTGGGAGGGACTCAGTTTTCTTTAAGGAGAATGCCATTAGGAGTTTGACAATGCTCAAATGAGAATAAGGTCAACACAAATTGGACTTGTTGGGTTCATTTGTGGCGTGGTAGTACAAGGGTAGGAGGGTGGGCCCTGGGAGAAATGGAAAGTGAGTATGATAGGGTGCATGATACAAAATTCCCAAATAATTAACCACCCCACCCCAAACCTCTGGGGATTAGGTAAAATGAGATGGGGAGGTTTTCCCATATTAGGTGACACCATTTCTCAGATGTGATCCTAAAAGAAGCATAAAAAGAAGAAATGAATTGAGCCAAGGCATTTATCATTCCTATCATTCCTTGCTTCGTAGCTATATGCAACATCACTAGCAGTCTCAAGCTACTGCTTGATTTTTCCCACAGTGATTAAAGTTGTACTGCAACCACGAGCTAGAATTAGTGTATCCTTTCTTGAATAGGTTTTGCCAGTATATTTTCTCACAGTAATAGACATGTAACTAAGAAAAATGGTGGCAGGAAATGGGGTCATTGCTGTGATAAACCTGATCATTTGTTTTGGTTCTTAAGCCTTTGGAAACAGTTTGCAGGAGGAATGTGAAAGTGCTTGAAACTTTGGGCTAGAAAAGCCTTTGAAGGAAAATAGAGCTTAATGGATCATTCTGGTAAGAGCTAGAAAGAGAAGAATGCTCAGAAATACATACAGTGGAAATACAGACTAGTGGAAAACTCAGGACAGGCAAACATTCAGCTTGGTACTAAGCAAGTGGCTATAATTGTGAAGAAATCAACACTACTGAAGAGAAACCTTCTGTACTACACTAGGGCAATAGGAAGAGTGTCCTGAAGGCATCCATAGGAGACTCACTCCATTTTGTGAAGACCCAAATTGAGTCCAAGGGGTTCCCTGAATCCTCTAAGACAACTACCCATGGAAGTGCTTCCCTGGGGTCAGCACACAGAAGCTGATACAGCCGTGGCCCAAGGGGGGCAGACTACATGTGATATTAATTTTGTAATTGTGCAAATATAAGGTTTAGGGGGTTGTGGAGCCCTGTACCAAGGTAATGTGTGCCAGGGTCTAATTCTCAGCAAAGAGGCCCTAAGAGGCCACTGGGTGGAGCTGTGAAGACAAAGTCTCAGTTGCAGTGAAGACTTCAGGATATCAGAGATGTACGCTAATGAAAGGTGCAGACATGGAGAGGACTGCCGAAGAGAGAGGCTGTGTGTACTCTGGGTGGCAGAGTTGGTAGTGTGGAACTACCTGAATCTTTTTGGAGAACAGCCATTTCATTGTGAGGCCCAGACACTGGACATGGAGCTACAGCAATTTGTCCTGATGGATTTTGATCTTGTTATATCCCAAATTCTCCACTTTGGAATGGGAATATTTATTCTCTGCTATTCTATGTTGGAAATATGTAACTAGGCTTTTTTGTTTGTTTGTTGTTTCACAGTTAGGTTGCCTTGAGTCTCAAATGAAATGGACTTTTATTTATTTTCTTTTTTTGACTTTGAACTCTTAAACTGTTATAATTGTTAACAGCTATGGAGACTCCAAAGTTATATTTCATTCTGCATTATGAAATACAAATGGGAGTTTGGAGACAAAAGATGGAAGATTACTGTTTAAAGTGATGTGCGTATGTGTTAAGTTCTAAAAAGACTGACCTACCTTCAGTCTACCAGAAGAGTTAGAGAAAAAGTTTTTCAAGGGGAAATTGAGGAGTTGAAGTGTGGTAGTCTCAGTTGTCAACTTGATGAGATCTGGAATAACCTGGAAGATGGGCTTCTCATCATGCATATGTGACATTATGTTGATTAAGTTAATTGAGATGGTAATTCAATTCCACTGTGGGGGACACTGATACATTCTAGGGTTCTTGGTCAGCTTGTTTCCTAAGGCAGGAAAAATCTCAAGTGCAACAGACAGCAGTGGAGAAATCAAACATCACAGACAGCATAAGCAGTTGAGAAAGGTGTTTATTGTGAACAAGGAAGCACAGGCGTGCAGAAGACACACAGAGGGAAAGACCCTCTGCAAAGCAGAGGGGGAATTCATGAAGCTGAGAAATCCTGTCTATTCTTGACGGCTGGGGTTTTTTTTTTAAGTCTTTGAAGAATTTTTCTCCCATAATTTAGAGTTGGTCAGTTTGAAGAAAGATGGGAGTTTTGATTGGCCCACAACTGTGATGTAACATGTTCTGATCTGTCCTTAAACCCTTTGAGCCAGTCCATCAGCAGGGGGCTTGCTGGCAGGAGGGAAAAACAAAATGAAACAAAGCAAAGCAAAACTTCAAGGCTTTTGTTTTAACCACCAGGCTTTTGTCAGGAGGATAAAGAAGAGGCTGGCCATCCTGGAAATTCTCCACCTTTATTACCTAGCCATGGCACCTCTCTTTATCTGTCTGCCTACCAGAGAGTCTGCCTAACTCCTCATCTCTCAGCACTGGTCCCTAGAATGGGATCCTGAGCTGTAGAAGAAAGGAGCTGAACCTGTGAGAGATCTTTTTGAAGTGGATCAACCTACTTCTAATCCGGTGGGAAAACACACACCTTTAATCCGAATCTTGAGACAGGAAGACACGCCTTTAATCTGAGTCATAGCTCCTGATGGAAATCTATATAAGTATATAGAAAAAGGAAGTTTTTTCTCTGCCTGCTTGCCCTTGTCTGGCTAGCACAGCCGCTGCTCCATTGGCATTGAACTTCTTTAGGGCTCCAGAATATACTGAAGACAGCTGAAACATCCAACCTCATGGATTGAACAACTACTGGAATTTTTGACTTTCCCTTCACAGCCAGCCTTTGTTGGATTAGCTGGACTGCAGGCTGTAACTCATTCCAACAAATCCCATATAAGTTCTGTTACTCTAGAGAACAGTGACTATTCCTGGAGGCAGTAATCATAGGATAGTTTAGCCAACTGAGACTGCTTGGTTTGGGTTATGCACACCCTTCCTTCTGATAATGCACTTGGAAACCTAGCTTCTTTATGTCCATGTACTCTACACACTCTACCGGAAAATGTACCTATCAACCTTGGACCTTCACCCACATCTAGCTATACATATACCCTTCTATGAACAATGTGATAATTTTTTGTTCTACTAATAATGATAAAGCTTAGTTCCTATTCAAATATAAGTCCAGTGTATCCAAGTCCAAAGATTGGAAGGTCAGATCTAGCCTGAACTCGTTTTGTATGCATACACACCAAGACAGAACTGTGTCCTCAAGTAAAGCTTTAGAGAATCCCCTATTTACCATCACATATCTTTGCATACTTGGGCATACATGTGATTGAAATCAGATGCATTGTGTGTGCTGGATAGTTTTACATCAATTTGATACAAGCTAAAGTCATCTAAAGGAAGGAACCTCAATTAAGAAAATGGCTCCATGGCCTGGTGTTGATGCACACCTTTAATGCCGGCACTCAGGAGGCAGAGGTAGGCTAATCTCTAAGATCAAGACCAGCCTGGTCTACAGAGTGTGTTCCAGGACTGCCAGAGCTACACAGAGAAACCTTGTCAAAAAACAAAACAAAACAAACAACAAAAGTAGCCTTCATAAGACCAGGCTGTGGGCCAGTCTGGAGAGCATGTTCTTAATTAGTGATTGATAGGGAAGGACTCAACCCACTATGGGTGATACTATCCCTGGGCTGGTGGTTCTGGGTTCTATAAGAAACATGTTGAGCAAGTCATGAGGAGCAAGTCAGTAAGCAGCACCCCTCCATGGACTCTGAATCAGCTCTTGCCTCCATGATCCAAGTTCCTGTCCTGACTTGCTTTGATGATGAATAGTGATCTGGAAGTATAAGCCACATAAACCCTTTTCTCACCAACTTGCTTTTTGGTCATGGTGTTTTGTCACAGCAATAGAAACCCTAACTAAGGCATTATGGGAAGGTACATTTACATCAGAAAAACGATTATGTGACTATCCATCAGAATAGAGAACTGCTGGTGCTACACCCCTTTAATAAATAATCCCCTTCTTTTGAACTCCATCAAAGGATGCCTCAAACAATAACCAAGGCCTTGAGTACTTTCTCAAGCATGTGACCCATTATCAATTTTGATGATATATTTCTTTCTGATCTGTATTATTGGTTTGCTTTGGGATAAAGTTTCTTTTCAGTATCAACCCTTACCTTAGTCCTTTGAAGCCAGCAACTGAGATCCTGGCTCTGACAACAGGTCATATAAAGATAGTGTCTTTGGTTGTGGAATGAAATAGAACAAACTGAGCTTTGTGAGGATAGAAGTGATCCTGATCTTCTAGTAAGACAGTTCAAACAAGTTAACCACTCGGACTGCTGGTACATAGTTGTTCCTTGAATGATCTGAATAATCCCTTTATCATAGTCTAGATATGATGTTATGATCATCCAGAACTTGTTAAGTCATCACAAAAGAATGCTTTTCTTGCCATTGCTGCTTATAAGGCCTTTAAGTTATGAAATACATGTGTTTCTGCCTAGAAAATCCACTCACCACTATTTTTCTCAAGGTACGGGTAATATGGCAAATTGAATGGAGTATTTGAAGATTTCTGTCTCATGAGGGAACAGATCAAAGTTCTTTTCTTCTGTGATGGTGGGTGGTGCGACAAAACAGTATTAATGTCTGTTCTTCTTTCACCCTTCTGAACAGAACTCCTAGATTTCAGTTCATCCTGAGAACTGATAATATCTCACACTGTCTCTCAACTTGTTATGATACAACTAAATTCATGGCAATGGGTATGGAGGGAAAGATCTAAATTGCTAGGTTTTTTTTTTTTAAGAATAAACTAACATCTCTTTCTTCCTGATTTTTCTGCCTTCCCACCAGTTGGCATGTGATTGCTAAGGTCAACTATCTTTCACCAAAGCAGAAGAAGACCAACACACTTGGGTGGAAAAACAAGACTGTGGAAAGAATGTGGAGTAATGACTACAGAGGAGCTCTGGACTGCTTATATACAGAACCGTTACACTGAAGAGGAGTTGAGTGTCCTGTTTAAACTATGGTTACTTTTAGATCCTAGTTCAGTGTCTCATTACTACAATGGGTGATTCAGAAACACTCTAAGTTCCTATAGCATTAATCGAGTGATATAAACAAGACAAGAAAAATACTTTTAAAGATATTTAATGATCTGTTTTTCAAATCAGTACAAAAATTTAAATACAAAATTGATTTGCCATTAAAGTCTCAAATCTATTCATGGAAACTCAAACAAGTTACCAGTCTTTTCATCATTCTTTGTTTCTGTAAAATATTTGAGGACAATTATCCTCTACAGACATTCTTTCCCCCTGTGGGATGTCATACTACTTTAAAACTCTGTGTTTAAATAAGAACAATGCCAGTTTGGTCCATTTCACATGGAAAAGCTCTAGTTAATTTTGAATTAAATAGGGATCATTAGTGTCCCTAGACTGTAGAACATATAGTTGTTTCACCTGCTTTCACACTAATATGTTAACACGATGTATAGCACTCAAAGGGAAACATGGGTACATAGATAATTACTTAAAACTCTTCTTTAAATTAAATGGAGTATCATTTAGCTCTGATATTAGCACCATGGTAGAATATACAGTATCCGGCATAGATTTTGCTCCTCCTCCATTTAAAAGTTTAGAAGCACATGCCTGATATATGATAACACACACATGTTCACACACGCACACACATACACATGCACACACACATATAGGTAATTGAGTAACAACCAATAAATAAGTTGGAAAATATCTCAAAAAGTGAAATTTGGTTTAACTTAAGAGATAATTTCTACCTTTCTTTGTGGAGACTAAAATACCATACATGTACAGATAAGAGCAACTTTATGATGCGTCTGGCCCAACTGTCCTTCAAATCATTTCAATGTAGCATTTAACAGAGATCCCAGGGACCCCTGTGACTTCCAGTCACTAACTACAAGCCAGTGTCCTCAGGAGCAACCCAAAGGACAGCTATCCACAGAAATGCTGTTTGCTTTGCAAGTGAAGGCTAGGTAGGACTCCTTTCGGATGAGAAAGTGCTTTGTACAATGAACGGTGAATGAGAAACCTTGTGCTAATGAACTCATTTGTCTTAAAATTTGAGAAAAATGGAACCTGTGTATAATAAAAGGAAAAGACAAATATTAAGCCAGGATAAGAAAATTTGTGGTGGTAAAATAATTCAGATTTAGAATAGCCCATGTTTCATACTGTATTTATTTGTGTCTTTTCCAATCTATGTCTATCTCTTCAATTCCTGACTCTTAAATTTCAAGGAAAGGAGATTAGATCATCGTTGCAGCCCCACTTATTTCCCCAAACAATTAACAGCAAATAAACAGAAAACTTTCAACTGTTTGCGTTTTGAGCAGTGCCCAAAGAATCTAGTATGTGGCTTAGTGAGAATCTGAAACATTTCTTTCTCCTTTCAAACCTGTTTCTGCTGTGGTGCTGAGTGTGTGGTGACATAATAGGCATGGGCTCCCTGTGCTTTGTGACATTCCAGCTACCTCTTCCAAAGGCTGATGTTAAAGAAACGGTCATTTCCCTACAATTTTAGTCACTATAGCTGGAAGCAATACATCTGCTATTAAATATCAAACCTTTTAATTACTTTTAAAAAATTAATTATTTTCACATATAATTCTGAACGTTTTTTTCCCAAATTAAAAAAATGGTTTGGATTTTGGCAATTGACTTTGGAACCTCATAACATAAATCATATTTTTAAAATTCATAGTTACTGGGGAAAAACACAGTTACTAAAACACGTACAGACAAATTGAAACCTTACTACCATTGGTTGTATGGGCAAATTAGGGGGATATTTTTAAATGCATGTAAACATAACTGATAATTTCTCTTAATAATAAAAGTTCACAAAGTGGCAAAGTTATTTGAGGAAGGCTTTTTAAAAAATCTGTTTATATTGTTTAGGCTATATTATAAATTACAGGAAGGAAGAAGAAGAAAAAAGAAAAGAAAAAGAAAATTGGGTTCCAGAAAAATGCCAAACTGAAGGTGAGTTAATGCATTTATGTCTCTGAGCCAAATTATGAACCCTGTGCACTCTGCCCTATATCATACACTAGAATCTAACCCAGTGCTCGACAAAGAGAGTGCTGAGCAAATATGCAATGGTCCATTGGCACACCTGCCCCTCTGCGGGAGACCACAAACATGCAATTCTGACTAGGTAGTCCCGCAGCTAAAAACACAGCCTCTGACATGGAGAAATAGCTTTTGGACTAGAGATTACCATGGTCTTGGCACTACAGAACAACTCTCCAACATCCCACAGCAAAACATCTGCACAAATAGAGAGGAAATTATGCAAATAAATACAGTATGTAACTGTCACCAGGAACCTCTCAAGGCATATTCAAAAATACTTTTTTAAAGGGAGCACAAGGAATGAGTGACTTTCATTAGCTATGATCATCCAGATTGACATATTTTGACTGATTTGAATAAGCAGGTTATGAAATCATATAACGTGCAACAGCTAATATGAGTCCAGTGGGTACAACACAAATGTCTGTACTTGATCCATAAATCTGTCCCATCATTCTGTTACAATCTGCTGTGCACAGTATTAAACATGCATCTTAGTTTTTATTTGTACATGATGGTCTAAACTTTCTCTTAAAAACAACTTTCCAACTATTGTGTTTTGAAGCATTATTTATAATTGGATTTTTTGGTGTGTCATTTTCTTTTCTTCTATTAAATCTCTCTTTTTCTTTCTTTTTTCTTGTTTTTTTACATGGGATACAATAAATATCCTGAAAAGGAGGAGTGGACATATTGCCCGGCGTACAGTCCGGCTGCCTGTTCTGAGGGCATTTGGAGGAACACCCGGTCTCCGGGCCGGAGCAGCAGTACTGCACTCCCAGAAGCCTGGTCCAGAAAGCCCTTCTTGTACTCGTCGTATGTGTACATCATGGGCTCGTTGTTCTTGAAGAGAGCAACCCACACGTTGCCTCCCTTGCAGTGAACATGGTAAGCAAAGTAGTAGACACCCGGGACTTCACAGGTGAAAATGCCCGTCTGCGGGTTGTAGTTCTGTCTGCCGTTGTAGAGCAGCTTGTCAAACTTCACTGGGGCCCCCACTGGTGGGAAAGGTGCAGTCAGCTCTGCAGTAAACGCAGGCATCTCATAGGCTGGCCCACCGTTCTTGCCCTTCTTGCCCGCATAGGCATGTGGAGGTTTCACTCCATCAATTCCTAGTCCCATATCTGGCAGATATTCTCCCTGGGGTGGTGGTGTAGGGGGCATCACAGCTGGGGGGCCTGGGGGCCCTGGAGGGCCTGGGGGCCCAGGAAGACCAGGCTGGCCCTGAGGCCCAAGGGCACCAGGTTTTCCCGGGGGACCGTGAAGGCCTGCCACTCCTGGCTTCCCTACACCGGGAAATCCGGGGGGGCCTGGGAGGCCTGGTTCTCCTTTGGGGCCCGGAATCCCAGGTGGTCCAATAGGGCCACTAGGTCCTACAATCCCTGGAATACCTGGGGGCCCCTGTAGACCCTGATCCCCGGGTATGCCTGGTTCTCCCTTGGGTCCAAGCAGCCCTGGAACTCCAGGAAGCCCTGGCAACCCTTTGTGACCAGCTTCCCCCTTGGGTCCTATAGGACCAGGCAAACCCCTCATGCCAGGGGGACCTACTTCACCAAGAAAACCTGGCTTCCCAGGGAAGCCTTGGAGGCCTGGCTCACCCTTAGGACCTGGTGGACCCTGTGGTCCTGCCACCCCACCTTCTCCTTTGGGCCCAGGGAAACCAATAGCTCCTGGTGGGCCCATGGGCCCTGGCATTCCAGGTAGGCCTGGTTCTCCAGGAGGACCTCCCACTCCAGGAGCACCTACTGGTCCTTTTTCCCCTCTTGGTCCAAGAGCCCCAGGAACACCCCCGATGCCCCGGTCCCCTTTGGGTCCTGGGAAGCCTGGCTTTCCAACCCCTGGGAGGCCTGGGGGTCCAGGCAACCCTGGCAGTCCTTGCTCTCCTTTACCACCTGGAAATCCTGGCTGGCCAGGGATCCCATCCTGGCCCGGTTTTCCAACTCCAGGCATCCCAGGAGGTCCTTGAACTCCTGGCACACCGATTAGACCTTGTGGTCCAGGTTCCCCTGGAGGGCCTGGCTTCCCCAGGGGACCCTGGGGTCCAGGAAAGCCTGTCACTCCTGGTTTTCCTACTCCTGGCAGCCCAACTGGGCCAGGAGGGCCATGCATACCTGGAGCACCCTTCAGACCCGGCAAGCCTGGCATTCCGAAGCCCTTCTCTCCTTTGGGACCCTGAAGACCCGGAGGTCCTGGTGGTCCTTTAGGCCCTCTTTCACCTTTTGCTCCTGGTTGCCCTGGTAACCCTGGCCCACCCGGTTTCCCGATGCCAGGAAGTCCATGAGGCCCTGGAGGTCCTTGTGGTCCTGGGATTCCCATAGGCCCGACTTCCCCTTTGGGTCCAATTTCACCTTTTGCTCCAGGCATTCCCATGGCTCCTGGCTTTCCAGGCATTCCAGGCATACCCGGCTTTCCAATTCCTGGATATCCCTGTGGCCCTGGTTTTCCTTTGATTCCAGGCATTCCATGACCTGGCAAACCTGGTGGCCCAGGTGGTCCTCTTGGTCCAGGTTCTCCACGGGGACCTTGTTCTCCTCGCAAACTGGCTAAAGGTATTTCTCCTGGAAAAGCAGAGAAAGGAGCAGGGGAGAATGGTTATCCTTTATTTGAAGGAAGTAATAGAAGTAATAGTAGTTATTTAATTTGGACACATTTGCCTATTATGTATCAAAAGGGAAGACTAGATATAATATGCTCATCTTCCCAACCCTTCTCCTGTATATACCAGGATTTTAAGGAAAATCAAGCTGCCATGTTCTGCGATGTGTCTGAGTTGTTTGGGAAACTCTTATATTCAGATGCTTGTATCAGCACTGGTTAAATTTTAAAAGCTGAAAAACAATCAAACAAAAATTTTCCCTGTGCAAAAGTTGAAGATACCATACTGTGTTTATACAGAATTTGGGCAGGTTGGAGTTATGTAATGAAAGGAACAACAGCAACAACAGATTGTCATTGAGCCCACATAGCAGAGATATGGTATTTTCAGCTCATTTGTTCAAGGTACACATTTGTGTGTACTTTAGAGAATGCTGGAGTCATACTCTGTTTTTATTTTTTTAAAACTCTTCTACTTGAAGCTATATTGCATTTTTCCATGACTGTCTTATCAATTGAAATATTTCATTATAAATTGACAAATTACATGGTGTGTTTATGGGTTTAAAATGATAGTACAATTTCTGAATAAAAAGTGGAATAGTTAAACTAAGCTAATCAGCATTTCCATCACCTTACATACTTATTTTTGTGGGTACAGCATTTGAAGTTATTCTTAGTTTTAAATATATATTACTAACTATATTTACCACATCTTGTAATAGAACTAAAAATAAATAAAAACAAAATCAAAATCATATTCTTCCTGCATGTCTGAGGCTTTGAATCTCTTGACTATTGTCTTCTCCATCCATTCCTCTTCTCAACTCCTTATACCTCTTAGCATCTGCTATAAGAATGACCAACATTCTCATCTCTGCTTCTGTGCATTGATATAATATTACATGTTAGTCAGACCCATGGTGCATGTCTATCTGTGCCCAGGTGGCTTGTATTATTTTTAATTTAAGAATGCAGGGCTAAGTGATGTTTCCTTATGTGCTGAAATATGGGTGATGAAAATCACTTTGCCATGGACCCAGGAAAAAGGAAAACTTTTTATTTCGTGTGTGGTTTGACAACATCTCTCTACATCTGTCTTCCAGACCCAATGGGTTTGCTTAGTGTCTTTGAAATGCTATAAGGTTTCTCAAGCCTCAAATATATGATTTTGAAGAAATTACTTCTCTTAGAAATTTAGGTTTAATTAGCATGCAGTTTAGACTAGGAGAGAATCTTGATTTAGAAAGAGAACACCTTGTTTATCTTTCTGGCCTAGGCATGAGGTTTTGACTAGGTCACTTAAGCTGTCAGCATCACTGACTTCCTATGGCTATAGCAAAAATAACACAGCCACATAACTAGAGAATAGACGGGGCAACCCTCATACCTTGTTACTGAAATACAAAGCACATGTGAGAGTATGCTGTGCTTTGCAGACAAACAGCTCTGGATATTCCATGCTCCTGGGAGAAGTAGGGGAATGGAGACATGAAATATGTGCTTCCAAAGTCTTCTTTCAACTATAAGTAGCCTGTAAGTCTGATCATTGTGCTATCTGCAGAACTACTGCCAGGAAACAAAAGAGAATCTTAGAAGCCATATTCTTCCCAGGTAGTAGTAATAATCTGAATAGATACAAGAGACACCAGAAGCCAGGCAGGCCATGCAAGAAGGGAGGGGGAAAAAGACCTGGAACAGGCCTCTCTCAACCTTCCTAATACTGCAACCTTTTAATACAGTTCCCCATCTGTAAAATGCTGTTTCATAACTGCAATTTTGCTACTGCTGTGAATTATAATGTAAGTATCTGCATGTTCCGATGGTCTTAGGTAACCCATGTGAAAGGGTTGTTCTACACCCCAGGGGGTTATGACCCCCAAGTTAAGAACCTCTGACCTAGATGACTCCCTAAAAGATATACCAGCTCCTGGAGAGTAAAAATATGAGGAATACTTACATTAACACACATTAGTAAGCAAACTGTAGTCAAGGGAAAATCTGAGGAACTCCTAATATATATTGACACTACATGTCATGGAGCCCAGGGTGGCCTTGCATTTGTGATCCTTCTGCCACAGCCTCCTGACTACAGGCATATGCCACCACCCTGAAGTATCACATCTTATTGGTCTGGGATCCCTGATGTTTAGCACAGTGCCTGGAGCACATTTCCCTCCGCCTGAGCATCTGGAATGACTGACAGCTGCAGTCACACAAAACCCCCTCAATGCTTTAGTGCTGACTCAGCACCTTATGCCGCTGATTCTCTCAACAATCTTATTTTAAAGACCATGGGAGTGAACGAATAGTTTCCTCTGATTTCTGGGTTCTAGGCAGCTAGGCTTCTTTGTGTCCTCCACATTTTTCATGGCAATCGTTACTCTACTCTATGGTTCCCATTTTCCCCACGCATGCTATGTTTCTGAGAACTCCAGATAAACAAGCTGAATTACAGGAAAGCATCTCACAGCAATGGGTACTTTGTAGGTGTAATAGACCTAATACATAGTCCTAGGAAGTGATGGGAAATTTTTCTGTGCATTTTAGCTTCCTAATGGCTTATTGATGGACTTGTGTACTTCGGAGCAGTACATGTAGCACCTAGTTTGTGAAATGCTTTCATTTGAGTTTTCTTTTATATAAGTTCTCCAAAATATTGTTTTCCTGACTTGGAAGAGTGACTTGCCACTCTTCTTTAACCCCGTAGTCTTATCCTTCTGCTCCTTGAATTCCCTGCATCTGCTCAGAGTCTAAGCCCCAGACAGGCGCTCACTAGAAAGCTGGTGAATGTTTAAATAAATTAATAATATGTTTAAGGATAGACTCTGGTTAAATATGCTTTGTTCAATCTGATGTTAGCTAAAATATTAAAACCAAATGTAAGTTATAACTTTAACTTTTTATTAATGATGAGGATCAAACCCCTGTAATAATTTTTATTTTTTAATTAAAATATAATTACATCATTTCCTCTTTCCTTTCTTCCCTCTAGCCCCTTCCATGTGCTCCCCATCCCTCTCAAACTCATGGCGTCTTTTCCTTTACTTATGGCTGCGTGTGTGTGTGTGTGTGTGTGTGTGTGTGTGTGTGTGTGTGTGTGTAGCATAAATATATAAGTAAAACATGAGTCTCTTTGGTGTTGTTTGTATGTATATGATTTCATGGTTGACCACCTTGAATTGCATAACCTGACTTGAAGGCCCTTTCCCTGTATCATTCTTTAAATTTGTACTTTGCAAGAACTGCATGTGATTCACAGCAATAACACATTTAAAAATAAAAGTCTCTGAATTGCATTTTTCCCTCTCAGCTTTTATAGTTTAGGAGTCTGTAGCACAGCTATTTTGAAACAGTGTAATATGATGTTACCTTTGCCTTTCTTAGGTACCACCTCCTTGCCCATTCTTGGCACAGGTTGGATTTCCTTCATATATTGGGGTAGGTGTGGGTACTCCTTGCCGTACTGCATGTGAGGCATCTCCTTGCCCATGGAAAGGCCATCTTTGCCTAAAGGCATGTGAGGTACTTGCTGGCCCAGGGGCTGGTATTGTGGAATTTGCGGTGGTATCTGAGGAGGAATTTGAGGTGGCAGCGGCTTGATTCCATAGTAGGCACCAGCCTGAGTGAGCCTGACAGAGCTCAGTGAAATGGTGAGCAGCACTCCCAGCAGCTGTCGAGGCCTGGGTGGCACAGCCATCACCTGCGGAAAAAGGAACACAGCGACACAGTGAGGACCTGCAGGCCAAGAGACTGCTTTCTGCTTAGAGACAGAAGATTACGGAAAGTGGGCAAATCCACAGTCTTCATTGCCAGAACTTTATAAGAGGAAGGACGATGCAATGAAGATGCTAGCTTTTAATTAGAATGAGAACAAATGCCAGAGGAGTCAGGTGAGTCAAATGAAGGCAATAGTGGAATGTAGGCTAGAGATTGCTAGTGTCTTCAAACACCAATTTTGCAATTTTCCCATAATGTCAGAAAACCCAACTTTTAGCTTGGAATAGAGCAACTCAGAATAAAGACATCCAGATAGTTGTGATGATTTTTGCCAATTTTTGCCAAAATTTGCCAAATGAATATAGTTTTAATAGATGCTACTGCTACTTTCTAAAAGGCTCCTTGAAGCAGTGAGAATGCTCCTCCCTCTCTTCCTCCTTGCTGGCTGGATTGCTAATATATTTATTGCCTGGAAATGAACCAGAGCCCTTGGGACCATGTCATAAAATCTATGTATTGGGGATTGTAGAACAGCAAACTTGAACCCTGGTTGACCATGGGGAAGCTACATCCATCCTTAAATTTAGAAGAGAGAGAAATTGGGTTTTATCTCTTTAACTCACTTTGACTCAGGCATTTCTAGCCTTGCTCAATAGGACAGTAATGGGTTTCTAACTGCAAACAGTTAAAAATGTCTGGCCTATGACAGGAGCAGAGATTGCTCATCTGCTAGATGCTTTCCTGGATGCTTTGAGGTGTCATAAATACATATAAATATGAATGTACAATAAGTATAAAAACAACACCCAAAATACAGAGAAAGGACATTCCATTTGATAGTGCCAGACGGTCATTTTAAAAATTACTGGCATAATTATGTACTTCTTTCTTCTATTTAAATACTATGAAGTGATTCGTTCAGAATTTGGTTAGCTGGAGCCAGAGTCCATTAAAGTTTATCTTTGAAGTTTTATGAACGAAAGGAAGTTTACAAGGCAAGTTAGTTGTATAAATAAGATAGAGGGTGATATCTGACTATTCACAAGAACAAACTGTTTCTATTTAATGGTGCTCTTTGCAAGTCAACAGTTAACAGAATAAATATAAAAATGGGAGTTTATCTGCTTATAAAGACCAGATTGAGGAGACTTTTACTTGGTAACACCCTAGGGTGGAGACCAAACAGCCCAGGAAAATGCGATGTGTGCAAATGGACATGAGGGAACAGGCACAGCACACTTGGAAGTCTGTTTAGTGTTCCCCTCTCCACCACTGAGGAACCTGTACTGGTCCTGAGTTGGTGTTGTACTCTATGCCTTATTAAAGGACTAATTGCAAAATAGAGAGTCATAATGCTGGAGAATGAGAAGTAGCAAGAGCCTCACAATCATTGTTAATGTAACTATGTCCTATAACAGCTCAAAAAGACTTGTGTACAACTAATTTAAGTTCTGTTTCCATGGGAGTTTTTCTTTGCAATTAACTGTCTAACTAACTTAATTCTAGATTACGATGTTCGGCTTTGGCGTTGAATTTGTGACATCCAATTCAAGGGTAATGCCAGGTATCTGAACAGAATACATAAGGATTAGTTAATAAAACAAGAGAAGACAAAAACAAAACAAAAAATCAAAAAACAAAACTAAGAAAATATTTAATATGAATTCCTACCAGAAAATTCATTGCTTTCTTGTTTTTTTAAATATACAAATTAATCATTTCTTTCCTTCAGGGAATAAATGAAGTACACGAGTCATTAAAATGACTTATAAAGCATTCTCCATGATACAATCAGCACAGTTGCAAAGAAGAACTGTTTATTTTAATGTCTGAGTAAGACATGGACGGGTGAGAGGAGTTAGATATTATTGTTATTTTCTGCCCCTCTAAATTATTAAGTGGTTATTAGAAGCCATTTGGAAAGAATCATAAAATGAGTACTGATTTATTTTTATTAATATTAAATTATTTTAGGTTTAAAAGAACGTCTGCTGTAATAAAAGTACACCATAATTTATAAAATTCCTATCAGAAACAGTGATAGGCCCATCTGAGAAATACAAGATTGAATATAATATAATCACTGAGTCCTGGCCTCAGGGAGCTACACTGGGAATGACAGAGGTGCATACTTTTAAGGGATAGCAATGCACACTGGAAAAGGAATAAATTTTTCATCAACTTTTATTTTTTAAAACCCATATTTTTGAAGCAGTGACTTTTCTCATTGTTCTTCCATATTTTTTCCAGAGTTAGTTTACAAATATGCAATGGAACATAAACTTCTCTAAAACACAAATCCAGCATACTATAGACCCTACTGTTTTCCCCCTCGGAGACTGATACTTCAACCTTATTTTTTGTCTAGATATTAGTAGCTAAGCAAACCCCCTTCCAGATCTCCACTTGTTGAAAATAGGTCTCAGTTTTATTTGAAATTCTGCTTGATTTTAAAACTCAGTATCTTTAGGTACTCATCAGAAAGCTGAACGTGTTAACTCACACCAGAAATATATGGCAATATCTGATAACATAGATGCTAGGACTTCATTAGGATGTAACTCTACCATTCAGGGTGAATGAACTCCATTATTAAACCTTAGTAATGGACTTGCATGCTTGCCTTCACCCTTCCAGTAATTCAGCTGATGTGCTATTTTATACTTAAATAATCTTTAAACTGGAACACACTTGTGAAATGCTGGGAAACTAGAAGGCAAAATAATGCTTAAAAGACCAGGTAAATTCCCAGGACTAGGCAGGACCGAGTTTCCTTCCACCTCGTCCTCTCAGAGGCTTGGCCTTATTCTCAAACCACCGCATCCAGTCAGCCTTCTGCCATTTCTCTGGCTTCTTATTTAAGTAAACTTTGCTCAGTTTTAACTTTAATATTTATGGAAGGGCCCTGATTAGAAATTATCACTGATACTTACTGATTCCCTCTGGTCCCTGAAGATGGTTTTGTTTTGGTGGTCAGTGTGGTGTGGTGGTTCTCTCATATGACTCAAAGAACACCAGATTTGCTGAAATATACAAACACCTACAGGGAAGAAGTAGCTGAGAACCCCTGCTGGGAAGTGATAGTGGTGGGTTTTCTTGCCTCTCTTCCTTTTCTGAGAATGGAAAACACAATAATATGCTGAGAGTTTTCTTTGCTATTTTCCTTGTTATTTTTCTTTTATGATTGGTGTGTGTGTGTGTGTGTGTGTGTGTGTGTGTAATTGTGCATACATGAAGATAAGAATATCTAATGGGGTAGACATTGCATCTTTGCCGGCTAGGTGAACTAAGTGAAGGCTCTCATTCCATTTGAGACATACACTCTAGGACTCAAAAAACCTATGTTTGACTTTTAGCTCTGCAATTCTCCATACCTAATACTTGAGCAGTCCCTTATCTTCACTGAGTCTCAGTTTCCTCACGTATGACACAAAAATTGTAATCTCTGCCTACTTCTCAGGGCTGCTGCAAATAATAATACAAATTCTTTGTAAACTGGAAGTCACTGTTAAAATTAACTTATTATTAATGGAGCACAACCAAAAAGACAAATCAAAACCAACTGGAATGCCAAAGAGGATACTAGCCAAAGTAAATGAAAGGTTAACTGCAATAATGATAAACCTAACATCAATAAAGCAATGATAGCCATTAAAATATGTTCAGATATGACAAAAAAGAATAGTTGAACCAAGGCTGTCATTTATTCTGGTGTCAGGTTTGCCAATCCTCATTACTTTGAATAGCCTCCTGGATATTCCTTGTAGTTGGACAAGGTGGGAATGAGTTTGAGTTTCCTCATGTGACCTGTAATGTACACATAATACTACCAGGATAGGTATTATTTTAGATGATCTAAGCATACCTTTTGTACATTTATCCTCATGAGATTTGGTATTGCTGTATCAAAGAGTATTTAAATATTTAACCTTCAATCTTTGTTGGGAGCTGTGAACCCCCAGATCCTGAATTTCTTGTAAACAACTTGTTTTCCCCCTGATCTGAGTGCCTATAGCTGCTCTGAGCACGAGACCCTGGGGAGTTCCTGATGGCAGGAGAATGGTTTCTGGTGCATTTGGCTGGGGCGTGGCTATCCCTATATAAGCTGCCCCTGGACACAATAAATGGGGCATTCTTGGGGCATTCCTGTTTCAAGGATGACCTGTGTCTCTGTCTCTGTGTGTCTTTGTGTGTTTCAATCTCCAGCCCTTTGCCCAGTTCACAAACTGTATGGTGGCACATAGAGCGCAGATGGGTGTGGTGTGCCACAAATCTTAGCTTTGTATCTAACTTAGCCTTGTGGATATATGTGTGTTTATGGTGTGATGGGGACAAGCCCCTCTTATCTGCCAGTCTTATAGGCCTTCTTGTTCTGATATGGGGTTTCTCAAGAGCCTTAGATTTATCCTCCTTGAAGAAAGGGGAATGAAGCAGAATATTCCCCCAGTATTTCCCAGAATTGCTTTTCTGTGTATCTTAAAGAAAATTATCTCTTTGCTGACAGTATAGAGTCCAAACTAGACCAGCAGGAGCAAAAATAGGTGACTGCCAAACTTTGCCAGGACAATGTAGGACAACTCCTTCAAAATTCCCTGCTTCTCAAAAATGTCTGTCAGATTATTAGGCCTATTGGCCAAAGTTGGATGCCCCAATGTTATAGAAGAACCTAGGGTGACTGTTCAGGTAGCCAGCTGTTTCTGTCATCTCTTAAATTTGGAAATCGTTTGCTCTGCACTTCCTGTTTACTCAGGTATTAGTATATCTTTTTCAGGTCTTTGATGGGGTTGAAGACTAGATAGTTATAATTCTCCCTAATCATGGTAGAAATTAAATTAGGTATGAAACTCTGGACTCCTTGGGAGAGGACAACTGATGGAGTATTTTCTATATTTTGCCAAATACAAATGACTGGATATTGTAACTGTAATTCTCACTTGATGACTGGTTTGTTGTATATAATTTTACTATGTTAATGTTAAAACATTCCTTCTTAATTAGACAAAAAAGGGGAAAGCATGGGATAATCCTTTTGTACACTATGAAGACATATTGCTCTCATTGTTAATAAAATTTGACTGATGAGTGGCTAGGCAGGATTTTTAGGGCAGAGAGAATGCTGGGGTGAAAAAGGCCAAAGTGAGAGGAGATACTGTGAGACACAGAGTGAGCAGGATGGGAGGTGTGTACATGAGGTAAACAAGCCTCAGGGTAGACATAGATGAATAGAAATGGATTAATTTAAGTTATAAGAGCTAACTAAAAACAAGCTAAGCTATCAGTGAAGCATTTATAATAAATATTGAAACTCTCTATGTGGTTATTTGGGGAGCTGCTAGCAAGACAGAAAATTCTGTCTACATCTCTTGGTTGCATTTTCCTGGTCAATCCATTAGATACAATTAGTTATTGAACTATAGATTTAATTTTCAGAGGGGAAGGACAGAGATACAATGGCTTAATAAAATGATGGAGTCTTACTTTATTTAACTCGATTTCTAGTATTGACAGTGATAAACAAGTTAAAAATAAGTTTGAATATTGGATATAAGTGCTGTAAAGAAAGCCAAGCAAGAGTCTCTTATCTACTCAGTTTTGTCTAGCAAATACACTGTAGGTTGTCATTTGTTCATCAAAGCTGCCATGATGCAGTACATCAGATTGGGTGTTGTACAAAACAGAGCTTAGAGGTCTGGAGGCTGCAAAGTCCAAAATCAAGATGCCAGATGACAGGTGTCTGGGGAGGACTGCTTCCTGGTTCACAGCTGTCAATCTTCTGACTTTCCCGTCACGTGGGGGGAGAAAGAAGATTTGTTTTGGCTCTTTCCCAAGGGCACCAATCACATCCCAAAGGATTTTGCTCTTGTGACCCTATCATTTCCCATACATCTCCCAACATCATGCTGGAGGTTAGGATGGCAGCATGGGAATTTGGTCACAAGTGCATACTGTATAGCACTGGCGCAAAGCACTCAAGGATGGCTTGAAAGCGGGAAAGCTGGGAAGGATGGTAGTTGAAGACATAAATGGGAATTAAATTATGAGTGAAGATTTGAATATTGAGATTTTTAAAACAGATTTATTTATTTTTATATTAATGTGTGACTATTTGCCTGCATGCATGCATGTATACTACATGCATTCCTGGTGTCCACAGAGGCTAGGTTTTCAAAACTTCTGGAACTAGAGTTACAAATAGTTGTGAGCAGCCATGTGGATGCTGGGAACCAAACCTGGGTTCTTTGTAAGAACAAATGCTCTTAACCACTGAGGCATCTCTTCAGTCCTTTGTTTATTTTAAAATAATCCCTCAAAAGAGGCCAAATAGACACATCTATTTATTACAACATAGTTATGAGTATTTTGTTTCAAAAGTACACCCTCATCATTGTCTATCCTCCACATATTGACATCTTTATTTTGTTCTTTTTTCATTAGGTATTACTGTTATTGTTTTTTAATCCCTCAGATTTTAAACCTACTGTATCATTGTGCTATAGGTGCCATAATGAAGAGTAGGTAACTAACAGAAATTTTTTTTTGTACAATTGAAGAGGCATAGACTTCCAAATGCACTCTTGGGGTGAGGCTCTGCTGAGGGCTTCGCTGGGATGTATATGGCAGTGTGCATTATATGACTTTATGTGCTCTTTTTCAAGAGTGTTTTGTTTTGCAGTCATCATAATGACCCCATTTTAATTTAATTTACCCTTTAAAGAGCTTATCTCTAAATAAAGTCATATTCTGGGGTACCAGGGATTAAGATTTCAACACAGATTTTCAGATGGGTGAATCAGTTCCTAGCACCCATGTTCCTCTGGACAAATTCAATTTCTAGTTCAGTTTTAGGCCTTTTTAGCCTTCCATTATTTGCCTCATCCTACTACAAGTTTCACCAAAACTTAAATGTAATTGTAACTAACTTTATAATTTTTGATCCATTAGCCAATTTACTAAACATCTAGAGAAGAAAGGAAACTGTGATTTTTAGGGGTTTTTTGGTGCTTATTGACAGATCCTCATAACCAAAGCTCTTGAGGTGGATATAGACTTTCAAAATATTTCGTTAAATCTCAGATTTTGCTTAAAATATTCCTTACAATGGTTGTTAACATAAAGCATTAATATTTTCCATTTGGATATTAACAATGACGGGAACACTCATGAAGCAACTTATTGTCACACAACTTTGTTACTTTAAAAAAATTATATGAATAATTTGTAGGAGATACTTAAGGCACATGCCTTTAATCCGAGCGCTTGGGAACAGAGGCAAACAGATCTTTGAGTGTAAAGCCAACTGGGTCTTCAGAATGAGTTCCAGGGCAGCCAGTGCCACACAGAGAAACTCTATCTCAAAAAAAAAGTCATATATGGCAGTGTTCCTGTAGCAAGATGGGTTTGCATGTGTGTGCAAGAGTGAGGGGCTTAAGAAATCCTGAAACTGATTACAAGGCCAGAAGACATTTGAAAATGTTCTTAGTTGAAAGGTCACAAGAACCAGAGACTGTGGTAGTTTAAATGTAATTGGCCCCTATAATATCACAGGAAATGATACTATTAGGAGGTGTAGCCTTGTTGGAGGAAGTGTGTCACTGTGGAGGTGGGCTTTGAGGTCTCATATATGCTAAAGCCACTTTCAGTGAGACAGGTCACTTCCTGTTGCCTTTTGAACAAAATAGAACTCTCCAGCACTCCGCCTGCCTGCATGCTGCTGTGCCCCCAGTTGCCATGCTCCGCCATGATGGTAATGGACTAAACTCTGAAGCCGCCAGCCTCCACTGTAATTAAAGGTTTATTTTTTTCTTTAAGAGTTGCCATGGTCATGGTGTCTCTTCACAGCAATAGCAACCCTGACTAAGACAAAGCCCCACTCAGGAGTCCCGTAAGAATACTAAATTGACATCTATAATATATATGCAGAAGACCTGGTCCTGTGTTTGTTAATTTAGTCTCTGTGAGTTCATATGACCTTTGCTCAGTGAGGGCCTTGCTCTCTTGGTGTCCTCCATCCTCTCTGACTCTTTCTTTCTGCCGACTCTTCTTTGGGGTTCCCTGAGTTCTGAGGGTAGGAATTTGGTAGAGACATGCCATTTAGAGCTGTGTGTTTCAAGGTCTCTCCTTCTCTGTGTAATGTCTGGCTGTGGGTTTCTGTATTTGTTTCCACCTACTGCAGGAGAAAGCTTCTCTTATAATGACTGAATAAGACACCGATATATAAGTATAGGAGAATATCATTAGGAGTCATTTTATCTCTACTTTCTTTATTTTAAAGGCCAATAGTATTTGGTCATACCCCAGGTCTCTGGGATATTTAGCGATTCTTGGTCACCCAAGCAATATTGGGGATGAGTTCCATCTTGTGGAATGGACCTTAAGTCAAATTGGATGTTGGTTGGTTACTGCCACAAGCTTTGTGCCACCTTGCCCCAGCATATTTTGTGGACTGGACAGCAATGTGGGTCAAAGGATTTTTGGTCTTCTCTTGGGCTGTCTTTCTTCTGTTGGTTTGCCTTATCCAATTTTGATGTGGTGACTTCTGTTTTGCCTTGTTATATTTTATTTTTCTTATGTTTGGATGGTGTCACTTAGAAGCTTGTTCTGTCCTAATGAAGGACAGAAAAGGAGTGGCTCTGGATGGGAGTGGAGGGGGGAAGAACTGGGAGGAGTAAAGAGAGCAGGGAAAGTGCAATCAGAATATACTGTGTGTGAAAAGAATTTATTTTCAATAAAAGGGGAAAAATAAAAGGTTATGTGGCCATCTTTTGCCCACTCCATGGTTAACCAGAGATCTGAATTTTAAGATAGATTAGTATTACAGATATAAATTACTCCATAATTGATATTGATTAGCACTTTGGGATCATGAGGTTCTTTTTGTCTTATACTATTAACCAGTTTTGATCTGATTTAGTATAATATTAATATTCTTTTTTTGGTTTTTCGAGACAGGGTTTCTCTGTAGCTTTGGAGCCTGTCTTAGAACTCTCTCTGTAGACCAGGCTGGCCTCAAACTCACAGAAATCCACCTGTCTCTGCCTCCTGAGTGCTGGGATTAAAGGCGTGTACCACTGCCACCCAGCTCAATATTCTTTTTCTGTGTTGATTGTCAAATATTAAGGTTTTAAACTTTATTTTACATTGACTTTGCCACCACATTAAATACAGTTTTGACTTTCGTTTAACCAGTACATGAGAACTGTATTTTAAAGGTTTTGAGGATTATGTGTGGAAGCAGGCACAACACACATGGATGATGTGATGGTTATAGAGGAAACAGCAGGAGAGGGAGAGGCAGGGACGGAGCTAGTGATCATCCTTCACTGGTAGCATGCTCCTTAAAAACCCACTTGACTGGGAACTGAGCTGCAGAGTGGGCTCACACCTGGGTTCTAAAGGCAGAGAGGAGCAGCTGTAGACAATAAAGGGGAACATATTTGTCCTTTCAGGGAATCCAGAGCAAGTTAATTGTGTAGCATTCATTGCTGCTGTGGCAACTCAGTGAAACAGATATTCCCTGGTGCAGTGGCGGTGAAGACAAACTAATCATCTCAGGTGTTTCTTTCAGAATATATATGAAAGTAACCCCTTTTTTCTTCCATATTTTGAAGTCTAAAAATGGAATCCTTTTGTGGGGATGTGTTATACATGGGAAATCATTCAGTACTGTGCCCAGATTGTCTCTGAACAAAAGCTATTGCTTATAAATGAGAAAACTGAAACTTGAGAATGCCTGGGGAGTAGAGAGGCAATGAAAACTAAAGTTATAATAATTTTGAGTATTAATTATTAATAATTTCATAGTTAATTCATTAAGTATACATTATTTTATCTATTTTTAAGATAGAGTATTATGTAGTCTAGACTGGCTTCTGACTTGCTGAGGATGACTTTGAACCCCTGATCTTACTACCTTAACCTCCTACCTACTAAGTGGTGGTTTTATAGGCATTTGTCACCATGTCAGGACCTGTAAAACTATTAAGGCTAATTCTTTTCATTGCTATCTCCCCATTCTATACTTAGATGATTGATTGTTTTTCATATATATATAAATATATATATATATATATCTATATATCTTGTTATAGTTCAAGGTAGAAATTTAAAACTCCTGTTATTTCTAGGAGCACCACATCTCCATTTCATTTTTGAGGTACAGATCCATCTAACTACACACTCACTTTTTCACTCACTTCTGCCCTCTGAACAGCCAAGCCTTCTTGTTGGTTGAAACTATGAAATTGTGCATTATAAAATAAGATCTTGAATTGAATTTGGTGCTCTCTGTTCTTAGGACTAGTTATTCGTGATGTCACGAAGCCACTTGTGAGGTGAATATGCTGAACCTTGTAACAGAATCCAAATAAATAAGCCCATCAGATACTGGCCAATCAAGCCAATGGATAAATTGGGCTAGATCACTCAACAAACATTTAATGATTTCAATTCATCTTCCCATCTACATATGTCAGGACTGATGAAAACTAAGCTTGAGGTGTATGTTTCACTTACAACCCCAAATTCCATTATAATTAAGAGCATCCAGCCACCTCACCTACTGGCTACCGCCAGAACGTGACCTTGTGGACATGCTGGACTAAATAAAGTTCATTAGGCTTTGCCACCACAATGGACCACACACATAACCCTCCTGAAATGAGTGTATAAGCACCACATTCCAACAGCTCTCTGGAGGAGATTGCACAATTTCTGAGTGACCAATTACAGTACTTCACAGATTCCCTAATATCTAATTGGAATCTCTTCTGCTGGACTTGAAGCTCATTTCCTCTTTTTCCATTCTCAAAGGAGGTGGGAAACATCTGGAGAATATTTTTTCTTCAAATAATAGCTCACATATTTGAAGCCTGTAATTAACTCCCTTTGTTTTCCTAAGTGGAATATTGTCATCTGCGAAACAACTTACAAAACACTGGAGAGAACCCTTGAAAGAGAAAATTCTAAAGTGAGATTCTTCCCTTCCTGTGAATGAAAGCATCATTGTTTTCAGCCGAAGCTGTAGCTCTGACTAAGCCACCCATCCTGCCTGCACATCATTTCCTTTACTTGAAGAATGAGGATGTTGGTTAGTAGAATTCAAGGTTTTTTGTAAGTCTGATGTTTTCTAGTAACCGAGAATGTGAAGAAAATTTACACGTTCATAGGCAAATGGACTAATGAGTTGAGATGATTCAGGTTTTGATGTTGGAAAGCTACATGTATCTCATACTTTCAATGACTTTTCAATCTCCTGTCTTACAGTTAGGGATAGAATTTATAAAACCTCTTTATAAAAATTTTCATGAAAGATAAGCAACATCAGATGAGAAACCAAAGGAAGGTCCCTAAATAGGAAACACAGTTCAGGAATAAACTTAATATGCCTTAAGGAGGATTCAAAGATTGAACATAAATGTGAAGGTTGTTGATAATTCTTTAAAAAGTGGCTGTAAAGGCCAGATATGGTATTTAATCCCAGCACTCAGGAGGCAGAGGCAGGCTGATCTCTGTGAGCGTAAGATCAGTTTGGTCTAAATAGCAAGTTCTAAAGCCAGGGCTACACAGAGAGACCCTGTCCCTTCAAAAACTGTCTGTGAGTGATATCTTCCTACAATGGGTGACATTAAAATTCTTGGAGAGTCATTCAATAAATATTAACTATGCCTTTTGAAGTAAGAGTGACAAATGAATGGCCTGGAGACACAACTCAGTCATTAAAATTTGGTCTTTCAGTAGACCCAGGTTTGGATCCCTGCACTCACATGAATACAAGGCTTCCCATGAAAAGTTATTGCCAGTCTATGAGTGCAGGGTAATTGTGGTTGAAGTGTTCCTTTGTAGATAACATTAATTTACTTAATAAAGTAAGATAATAAAAATTAGACATTTTAGGCCATAAGACCCACCAAGTTAAAATCATATTCTGCAGAAAGACGAAAGCAGACATGGTTTCTGAATGGCCTTTACCTGAATCAGAGCTTTAAGGACCAGTGAGCCCTAGGGTGGCATTGAGGTGTGGGAGACAGGGGTAGGGAGGACCAAATGTTGGACCTCAGCTTCTCTTTTCTCCTCTTTTGTAATCCAGATGGCCTTCTGAGTGTTCCATCGGGGCATGGGGTTTTTCTGCAAAGGTTGAGGGGTTAGGTGAAACTCATATGACTTCATGGTGTTTCTTACTACTAGAAAATTGGACAAGACTTTTGAAAACTAAGAAATCTCAACTATTAAGTACAGTGGGCTCAGGTTCCAGTTGACTTGGGCACTTCCTGGAAACAGGAGGTGAACCCTTCACAGGCTTGTGTATGTGTGTGTGATTTCTGAAGACAGTGATCACATGAAATGCCATTCCTTGTGCTCCACTCTGTCAGCCCATTGTATGATCTATCAGTGTACACTGAGAAGATCAAGCCCTGTTGGCGTTCTCTTTTAATGAACAAGCTGTTATGTCAGTATATTATTCCCTTTGGCATTTTAATGAGAAACTGTGAAACAAACAAATACCCCAAATCAAGGAAGAAATTTGAACTGAATTCTAATATATTTATTAACTGAATCTCAATGTGCGGTGTAAGTGTCCTGTGCATTTAGAGAAGAACTTAGAGGTCATACTCAGTGTTGGTGTTCTCTCCAAATCTTGGAACAGTTGCTTTGAGGAGTTCACTGGTTGATATTTCATTTACTTGAATCATATAATTATGAATGACTTGATAATAAAACTAAATCCCTAGAATTCTTATCCTACATGGACAAAATATTCAATAAACACAACAGGCCTTAGAAAATAAAAATATTCACCTTCTTCCAAAATGGACTCCTCCTCCCACTTACCCACCACTACGCATAGAACTCATTTCTGGTGAGTATAGTAGTCTTTCTAAAGTTACAATAGTTAGTACTGAAGCTTTCTGAATTATCAAAGAATTAAAAAAAATCAAGTTTCTTGGTCAGTGAAAATATGTTTGTTTTTTCTCTG
Source organism: Ondatra zibethicus (assembly GCA_004026605.1). Lineage (NCBI taxonomy): Eukaryota > Metazoa > Chordata > Mammalia > Rodentia > Cricetidae > Ondatra > Ondatra zibethicus. The sequence continues at coordinate 27,111 of PVIU01014714.1, forward strand.
TTGCATGGTTCAAAAGCAGCAGAAATCACTCCACATTACTGCTCCCAACAAAGAGTTTAAATTTTAAATAATTTAGTCCTCAATCTGGGACTAAGCCTAAAACATCAAATTGTGATAAATTGTCAGCCACAGAAAGGGCAGTCTCTAAAATCTTCCACTTTGTAACCACAGCTCCATCTAGATAATTAGTCTGCGTGGTAACATCCTGCCCTTTGAACGCAGGCAAAGTACATAGTGCAACCAAACCACAGCTATCTTGGTATTGCAAGATCCATTTATTTAAAGGGTGGGATTTATTTTGAGGGAGAGAAAGATGGATGTGCTGTCTGGGAGGAAAATCATAAGGTTTTTCAGTTAATCCAGGGAGCATTCTTTAGAGAAAATGGAAGTGGAGAAAGGATGGAGAATTATGTAAATATGCCAGATTGGGAGGATTCATGAGCTATGCAGGCTGGGAGCGTGCAAGGACGATTTTATGAGTAGAACCCATTACATGGCATAAGTAAGTTTACAGAAGTGTACCCAGTGCCACTTTGTTAAGTGTGATTTGTTAAGTGTGATTTCTTAGGACACAATTATCAATAGGATGCTGAAGTGGATGAAAGACTCAGTGGGTAGGTTTCTCTGTGAGCTCTGTGATGATGTCTTTTATGCATTTGAAGATTGTCTCTTACTAAATTATAAAACAAAGGAAATGAATTAGATCAGATGGAAGGCCAGTGCTTGGAGGGAATAGTGGAGGTGTTGGTTTGTGGTGAATGTGGTAGGTACAACTTGCCCATTCTGAACTACCCACTATCTCCCCTTCATGGAAATGTTCCCTTTATTCGGACAGCTCTTCCAGTTTGTGGAGGGAAGCCGGAAGTCTGTTCATGCTGTGAAACTTCAAAAATTAAAAATTTGGCTCATTTTAACATTATCTGGTAGGAGCGAGGTCTCCCCTCCCCCCAACCAAATGAAAATATCTAAAAATGGGAGCCCCCCCGCCGAGCCACCAGATCCTTCTTTTGACCTGTAAAGATATCTCTCTACCAGGTGGTCTCTAACATCCCTCATTATAAAATGCGGTTTCTGGCATTTCATATACCATGCCTTTGTTTTCTAAAACTTTAAACTTCTGGCTTTGTTTTCTGCTACTGCCAGTGGGTTAATTTAATTACCAATTTCACACTATCCTAACAAATGTCAATGTACAATATTAATAAAAATGTACATATTAAAATTAAATAATAATATGCACACAAAAAGTCTATGATTAACAGCTAAAAACAAGATCTTCATTATATATATATATATATATACCTATATTTATATATGCAGGATGAAGTTGGCCTGGACTCGTCAGGCCCAAAGTCCTTGAAGGAGAAGCATCAGAACTAAGAGCAGGAGGATAAATGGGGATTCAACAGAAACAAAAATAATAATGACTATGAGTGTCTAGCTCTCAACAGCCATCAGCTCATTGCTCTTCCTAGCTTTATCTTTCTGTGCTTTGGGACTTCAGTAATATAAATATTGCTATACTGATTTTCATATTTTGAATTATGCCTGAAAACTATACTCCCCACCTTTAGATGTCTGATTATTTCAAAAAAGATTGAGTTTTGAATCTGATAAATTCAGTCTGACAGATACTTTCTTTTATGTACACTCTTTTATAGTGCAACAAATTAACAACTTCAACTCCAAAGTACCAGATTAGTATGGAGCCATATTCAGTCATGAACATTTGTCTAAGTGCAAAACATTGATTTCCTCCAAATTGATAAAACCTATGACTTATTTTGAAAAATAACTTTTTATTCAAGAGTTCTAGAAGCTAGTGGTTAAAGGGAGGTGCACTCAGCATTAAGCCATTCAGTCGGCCATAGGAGTAAGCCAGAACCTTTTCTTTGTGCCGTATCTTTGTATTTAGTTCATATTTGTACATAAAGTAGACTTGATACATTCTTTCAAATGAATATATGAATGGTCTCATTTTGTCTAATCTAAATGCAAAGTTAGATCTCAGGTGCATGTTAGCTGAGAGACCAGCATAGCCACTAATCTTGTATTGATAGCACTCTTCTTTGTGCATACTATTTTTATCCTCATGCCTCTAATTTTGTATTCTGATCATAAGAATGGAAAATGCTACACAATAGCCATTTTCTTTAGATGTTAATGGAGAGTGCTACCTTTGATTTTGTAAACTTTTTAATGAACAGATAAGCACTAGCTGGTCTTAGAATAAATGAGATTTGTAACGATTCATTAATTTATGAGATCTTTGTAAGATTCTCTTTACGATAAAGGTCACAGATTTGCTTTGAGCTAAATTATAGTATCAAGGAGGCAGATTTCTAAATCCCTGATCTGATTTTAAGTTAAGGCTCTCAGATCTCAAGTAACAATCTCTGAAGTTCTTTCCTTTCACAAAAGTAATTCCTGACATGCCATCTCTTTGTGTATAAACCCCGAGTGGTGGACTAAGTGATCCCTAATGTACTTGCAGATCCGAAGACTCACGGCCCTTTTCCTACCCGTCCCAGCACTCATTGCTCCGTTAGTTATGCTCGGTACTGAAAAGGGTCAGGCAGTAGGTGGAGAGTTGAGAATGAACATGCAATCCCATGGATTGAGGAAGAGGTGAACAGACCCTGTTGGTTCCTGGTCCTGTGTAGTGTTCAACAACATTTTGCAAAGCTCTGTGTTTTTCACTGTGGTTGTTTGTGGTCCGCATCTTTGCCATGAATTTCTGTCTCTTTGTGTGGAAACCAGCCAAGGATACATTACTGGCCACCTATCCACCTTCTCAGGACGTCTCCTCAAACTTATTTTCTTTGCTTTCTCCTCCTGCTGGTTTATGGCTTTCCCTTATGTAGCAATAAAACTCTTGGAGAGCCCTCTTAGGGATGAATTAATGCCACTTAAGTATGTTTCCGTTAGCTGCCCTTTGATGGTTCTGTTTAAAAATAAAAGGAGAGTTGGGGCAGCTTGGTTCTTATTGAAATTTTCCTTCCTTCTGCTTGAAAATTACCGTTCCTCAGAAACAGTTACACTCCAAGAGAGCTTTGTTAACACTGAAAAAAATGTCTGGGAAATATTGTCAGAAGGAAAACTCACCATCTTTTCATCATTTTTTTTCTCCATTGGAAAAGTATTTACATTACAAGGAGACCCAACTTTGCCTGTGTGAGCTTTTCTTGTATTCCTTTAAATACCAGAAAGTGTGCCTGGATCCCACAAGAGATGAATGCCATCTTGTTCTCCACCCTAAGAGCAAACAGATTAAGGCTCTGTTGTCATGATCCCATTCCAGCCCTGCGTAGTCTGAATATGTTATTATTTTAATAATTCGTTTGAATCTTACATTTAATCTATGCCCCCAATTGAGACAGAATGTTCTTTAGGGTTTAGTACCTCTCTCTCATCCTCCAAGTTCTGAGAATTGGAAGATGACTACCTTGCCACATACATTTTAGTTTCTTTCAACAATTGTTTTGAGCCACTATGAAAGGAACTGAAGAGGATTCAAGATCAACTGGGATACTGTTTCTGCCTCAGTGGATATCCAGGCAAAGGCAGACATGCTGGAAAAAAATGCAAAGAAGCCAGTGCCACCTCTGTTCCTTTTCAGGCAGTGTGTTCCCTCTTTCTCTCTTCTTCTCTCTTTAATTTGTCTTTCCAATCATCATCTCTGATTTCCTTGCTCTTGACCAGATAGAGATCTGATGCCCATTTGGTAATCATAATCTCATCAGAACACTTTGAATCTGTGCCAGAATGCTTTACTAAGGGCATCATGGAACACCTGATTTAAAACTATTTTCTCTCCTTGTGGGATGGATCCAGGGCAGACTTCCTGTAAGCAAGGAGACATGTCAAGAGGGGAAGGTTAAGGTGGTATTAAAAAGCAGACACCGCTGCCTCAAGCCAAAATCCTTCTCCATTGGTTTGCTATGTACTTGAAATTTCAACTAAATTTCCAGAACCTAGGAAAGTTAATGCAGTTTTACAATTGTGCTAATTAGCTGATCTATGATTGAGAAAAGGTCAGGGATGCAGGAATATTGAGACATTTGAATGAGCTGTCTTGACTGGGACTGGGTAGAGAGTAATGCGAAGGTTCAAGGTAACAAGCACCTTGGGGAGATCAGAGACATGAGAGGGAGGCAGGAAGCCGAGCCTTACCACAAAGCTCCTCTATTTGATCATGGAGTGAATGGCTGGTCATGATGGGAAGAGTAATATGTAGCTATTGCATTACCACTAACAGGTAAGTGTGATACTATTCTAGAGGGATTTCCTGTAGACTGCATTATAGGAGTAGAGTCAACCTCCAGCAACGCTCTGTGGAGACTGGTTGTCCCCTAGGTTTGTGCATAAGATGAGAAGCTTTGGCTGCTGGCAAAGCTTAGATCTCATCCTTCTTTCCCATCCTCCCAGGGACAGGGGCCACTGTTTCCCAAACATGCATATATACAGAGTAAATACTGACACCTTGGTCACATCACGTAGCTAGAATTGCAAAGCTGTCTTCTAGGCAGGAACAAATCTGATTCTCTCCTCAGCTACACTTAATGAGTGGCCAGGAGAAGGCCAAAACCTAGGTTCTTCCACATCATGCTGTTATTTTATTTTAGTCTCTGATCACACACGTGGCGGGGGGGGATGTGTGTGGGTGTGTGTTGGGGGGGGAGAGAGCTGACACTTTTCCAATCAGCAGTTTAAATGCCTCACAGTTCAACAGACAAGCACCCTCTCCTGGAGCCTGACTTCCAGGCCTGCTGGATCATTGTGCATATTCTTGGTCTGGAATGTGCCAAGGACAGCCAGGACCCTCACATTTGCTACTGCCTCCCTCTCGATAAATTTCTCCTAATAGACACCGCTTGGCCCTTTGTCGTTGTTTGCATAACAATCTCCAGCACCGTCCAACATTCTATTTAAGAGATTCAAGTTCTCAACAAAGGATGAGAGAAAAGTGCTCATGCAGTAATTAATCAACTGATCCGTCCATTCAATACAGTTCAGTACCCAGCAAGTGCCAAGCAGGTGCTAGAGACACAATGAGTAGAGAATGAAGTCCTGTCCAGAAACGACTCACAGAGCAGGGCTGCCTGACTGAGGACCTGACCACTCAGATTCCTCCCCTAGGTCAGTTCTATCTCTATGAGTTGGTAACAGGGAAACATTCAACTCTTGGTTTTGTGTATCAGGCTGGCCGTCTCAGTAAGACAATAACTGCCAGCAGTTTTACAATCTCATGTTGGCTTCCCTCCACCTCCCAGCATGTGACTGGGCTTCATCTACCGGCCAATCCTTGATGTGTATCCACAGAAAACAAACTTATTTCAAGACCTGTCGTACAAGACTTGCAAGGAATGTAAATAGAAGACACTGCGTAGCAAGCATAAGGAACATTTGAATAATCTGTATGAATATTTGGCCTTATACAGAAGTACATGGAAACAATAAAATAATTAGTTAGTCATAAGAACTATAAGAAGTGGAGGAGTTACTAAACTTATATATTTCTGACATATGTTGATATTCTGGATATCATAATATATTATAATAAATTCTTCTATTACTTGTCCTAACTTCTAAAATGTCAAATGGTTTGTAAATGTGATGGCTGTTCTTGGTTTGTTGACTACATCTGAAATTAAATAAAACCCCAGTAGCTGGGTACACCTATGAGGGATTTTTTTCTTAATTCAATTATTTGAAGTGGGAAGCCTCATTTTTAATCCTGATCTCTTGAGGTAGAAAGATCCACCTTAATCTGGTCTGTACATTCTTCTGGCAGCCTACATAAAAGACATAGAAGGAAGCTTGCTCTTTTGCCTGATGTCTCTCACTTCTGGAAAGTCCATTCCTTTGCTGGCACTGGAGTCTACTTCTTCAGGATACCAGAATATCCCAAAGACCAGCTGAGACATCAAGTCTTGTGATCTGAACAACTACTGGATTCTTGGACCTTCTGTTGGCAGACAGTCATTGTTGGACTACCTGGACCAAAGTCTTTAAGTCAATCTAATAAATCCCCTCTCTATGTTTATATAGATTCATTCAATCAGTTCTGTTCCTCTAGAGAACCCTGACTAATACAATAGCCATGATGAAAATTTCTTTTTAAATATTTGGAAAGTATGCACCTCTCTGTAGCCTATCATCAAGTCTGTCATTTCTCCCCTCTACCTATAGTTTTCAATGCAGACATTTGACACAGAGACAAATAGGTATAACTGTTGCTTGTTTTTGAGTTCTGATTGAGTATAGAAGTGGCTATTTTCAGCACATGTTAAAGGGACTTTTGGATTAAGCAGGTAAAATATATACTATATGAAAAAGTTTTCAAAGAACTCATATTACAACAGTTTCTGTTGACATTTATTTACTTTTAAATATGTATGCCTCTGTGTGTACCTCACATGTGCAGCTGCTAACTTATCCCCAGGGGCTGGAGTTACAGTGGTTGTGAGCTATTCAGTGTGGGTGTTAGCAACTGGGCATGGGTCCTCAGGAAGAGTAGCAAGAGTTTTTAATGACTGAGTCAACTCTCTGGTTTCTTACTTCTCCAAAATACCCCAAATAAGAATCTACATGAATAGAAATTATGATAGAATTTATATTTATTTTGTGTCTTATTCATGAAACATAACTAGTGCTTTCTAAGATTGCTCACTGAGTCCCCTCATATGTGCTAAAGAAATCTTAGTTCAACACCCACTGTGGAGTTGGGGTACCCACATGATATCATCAGAGGTGTGAAGGGGCCACCTGCCTCCCTCCTTCTTTATATAACAATTGAATTTTATTTTATTCTTTTTGTGTTATTTAACTTTTAAAAATAGATGTAGATCATTTTAAAATTCACAGCAAAAATTTAGGGGAAAGAGTAGAGTTCCTGAACATTCTTCCTTTCTCCAAAAATGCACAACCTGTCCATCATCAACATCCTGTACCAGAGTGGTACACTTGTTACACATAGTTATTTATGGAAACAGTATTTTAAACTCTTATTTCGATTTCTCAAATCTCTCCTCTGATTTAAGAAAGCCTGGAAGGTACTCATGACTGATAATGATATTATTGGATAAAACACTTGTCTTTTAGTAGTACTCCATTGATGCAAGAAGAAATATGTGATGAGAGGCTGAGGAGTGAGGATCAATTGGAAGAACTCAGAGGGAAGCAGCTTTTTAATGTTTTTGGATGATACCATGTGGTTCCCTCTAGCCAACAGAGAGAGTGAGCTAAGATTCTCTGAACACTTGTCAAGTACTATATTTTTAATTCCTGGGCATCTTCACAGTTAACCTGCTAGATTTTCATGAGTGGAACTGGAAGAGGTCAACTTATTCTCAGCTATGAAGAATGAAATGAGAACAGATCACAAATCCAGCTTGATATTCTAGAGAGGTTGCATAAGCAAATCTTTAAAGCATAAATGTCCTTTAGGACTTATTTTGTGGAAGTGTGATTATGCAAGTATTTTTATCATTTACAACAATCAAATAACATCATAACATTGTTCTGCTGAAAACTTTCTGATAGCTTCTTTACTTTTTTTTTGAGTGTTGTTTGTTTTGTTTTTATAAAACCAACAAAATTCCTTTCCATAGCTTACTTATCTGAATCTTGGTTGCTGCTGCTCCTTTTCCTTGGTTCAAGACCCACTGACTTCTCTGTTCACTGAATTCATCATTTGGTTATGTTGTTCTCTCTGTGAGAATAGGGTCTAGCTAGGGGCTAATGCCTTTTCATCTTAGGATTCCAGCCAAATGCCATCCCCAGTGAGAAGCCTTTCCTGATCATGCTAGCCAATGCACTGATCAAGTCCAGTCAGTTCATTCACAACATTTTTGTGACAGTTGATGTCACCCTGTGTATTAATTTCCTCATTGTTCCTCTTCCCTACAGTGTCTATGAGTCCATAGAGAGATGAGATTCGTTTTGTCTTATTTACCGTTTTATTTCCCAAGCACTGTGTTTGACCATAATGTGAGACACGACTGACTTAATGAATTATATATAGATGGTACTCCTTGTTTCTTGGATATGATAGTGTACATTTTGAGTGTTTACACATGCATGTGTTTACTTCTAGGCAGAAACACATCTTTTCTGGTCTCCCTGTCTTTTACCTCTGCTATTAAGTGGGTAACACACATCAGGTTCCATGTCTGTCTTTGGTTTCTGTATTTAGCACACTTTGGGAAATAGCAGTTTGTTGAGTACATGTTGGTAAGTGACTCAATGGGTTTGCAGTCAAGATTAATGAATCCCTTTATAAATAGGCTTCATGGGTCTGTAAGATGGCTCAGCAGGAACTTACCATGAAGCTTGAGGACCTGAGTGCAATCTCCAAGACCCACACAGTGAATGGGGAGAATTGGCTCCTGTAAGATGTCTTCTGACTTTCACAGTTAGGAGATGGCAACATGCCCCTCCCCCGGGAAATTAATAAATACAATTTAAAAACTTTAAGGCCTCTGTCATTTTGACATTGAACAGAAGTCTTATCCACTACTCTGAATTATCATACCACAGTATTATGAATATTTCAAACTGAAGGAAACTAAGGAAATCTTAGAACCAGGAAGGTCACTTTTTTGGCCATCTGCTGCTTTTCTCTACTTGAATGGGCACAAATAAATTTTACCTGTCTATCCTCAATGGAAGTCATAGAATCTCTTATTTTAGAAGTGTCTTGACCTATACCCAAAGGTCAAGAAGAATCTAGACAATTATGTCTTGCCAACTCCCTCCTTGTTTATTACCATTAGACCATACCTTCTTCAATCATACTTACATATTACTGCCCACAAAAATACACAGTCTTTGTCACATATAGTTTGTAAGAAATAAAGGGGGAAAGTGGCAACATCTTTTTCCAGGTTCAGAAATTTGAAATAATTTTTCTAGTGCTGTTCTCCCTTTCCTTCTTTCGATAAATATGATTTATTAGTATCAGTAGCATTATGTGACTCCCATCTCCTGTATGCTGGAGAATCTGCTTGGCCTCTCACCACATTACTGATGCAGCACTATACTTTGCTATTGTGGTTCAAAAGCGCAGTAGTTGGATGATTCACATGTTGACTGATGTTTTGATAATCAAATGAAGCGGTGATGATGGGCTGAAATCTGTTCGGGTCAGAACAAAAGGTTCCCGCTAATGAAATGTGACTTTATGAAAGGAACGCTTCCTGTCCTCTCCAGGACTGAGCCAGGTCACCCTGGGCAGATGGGAGGTATTTGAGGTTTCTCTCTTTCTTTCCTAATCCAGAAACATGTTGGGCCTACCAGCTGTTACTAAGAACACTAATAAAAATTTTGTCATCTTAGAGTTATTGCTGTTCCTGTAGAAAAGATAGATGTATGTATTTTTAAATCTGGACATATGAAGGTTTAAAAAATATTGTTGTAGAGTTCTCCTGGCTACATTTCCTGTGTTCTTTTCCAAGCTTTTGACTGAAGAAACTGAAAAAATATTTCTGTGCCAAAGTGAAATAGTAAATGAAAACCTCATGTCTGAGGAACTCTAGGATTAATAAATGGTGGCGAAGTGGGTAAGGTCCTCAGCAAACAGATGTAGAAATTGCTGGAGGAAAAGGAGGTGTGTTGGGAGCAAATTCTTCCTGGGGTGTGGGATTAAACCATTCGGGGAAAAGGTGGACAGTGGTATGTATAATTCAACTATCAGGGGGCAGCATGTTTTAAAAGAATTCATGGTATGCTTTATAGTTTACATGTATCCTTTAAATTTTTTCAAGACAGGGTTTCTCTGCATAGCCTTGGCTTTCTGGGAACTGGCTCTGCATTTCCAGGTACATGTGTTCTTTACATGACACACTTTGCTGTTGAGGGAGAATGCAGAAATATGCAGGGAATCCCAGGGAGTTAGCACACCACATCATCACAGGAGCTTCTTCCCTGGAGGACATCAGCTAGCTCTCATTGCACTGAGCTTTTAAAGGAAGTTCAGTTAGCAGAGCAAACACTAACTATAAAAGTGACACATTTCACTCCAAGGTTTATTATTTTTTTTCAAAGAAAACACCAAGGGCAAATGAGATATGGCTAAAGAATTCTACAATGAGTCAGAAATAGGAACCTTTATATCCCTTCCCCCAGTGATTATAGTGATAATTTGCTTCCCAGTCCTAACTGCATGAATTTGTTGAGCTGATGCAGTCTCAATTCTTCCTTCCTAAGTGCCTTACAGTGACCCAGGGCCAAGCGTGACCTACAATGTGAGAGGAGTTGAACCCAAGACCTCCTGGACTTGGATCCTGACTGCTTCTTACTGCTTGTGCAATCCTAAAGTATGGGAATAATAATCCTTACAGAGATCATATTTGGTAACAGATGTTAGATAGTTTTCTACTGACTAGTAGAAACTCAACAAAGGACAATTATTACAGCACACATTATTTTTGAATTCTTACCATTATGGTTCCAGTTCAAAGAAATATTATATACTTTTCATCAACCAATTTTGGTATCATATGCACATCTATAACAAAAGCACCCATAAAATGTCATTATCTCCTGAGTTTGTTAAATTAACATCTGAAATAAAATACATACTAGCTTCAGAAAGAAATTTCCTGTGGTAATAGGATATACCTTGGATTTGATGTTTCAAACACTTCCTTGAAATAAAAATTGTAATGTTTCAATCCATTTGTGTAGGTATCAGAAAAGAAATCTCCTACATTAGAGTGGAGGATTAAGATTTGAGATGGAAAACACAGAAAAGAAATAGGTTGGAACTATGGAATGTTAACACTCCTAGGCACCCACTGGGTCAAAAGCATAGCTATGACCAGAAGTTAAAGAAACTACTGAACCCTGGCTGTCTCACTTCTGACTTAGGCTAACTATACTGAGAAAATACCTTGTGCCAATGAAGTCAACAGTAAACCAGGTGCAATAAAGTAAATGCTTCAGGCTTTACCTGGAAGCAAAAGTTAAGAGCTCAAAGGAAGGAATTTGGACTCCAAAAGGAATTAAACAGGTATGTATGCTTTGAAACATCTTGGATGCAGTGGTCCTGTGGTAATTTCATCCAGCTTCATTGTGGAGAGTTGAAACAGAAAATGCATGTTTGTGACTTCTCATTGCATTAGTTACTGCTAGATACCCTTTGCTAAGTGGATGGGGGTGCTGGCTGGGGATTATGGTTTTTTTTTTCTCTTTCTGCTGGTGTGAATTTCAGCCAACTAGTGCTAAGATTTACATCTCTGTTTTCCATTATTCCCACAGATAAGCTGCTGGAAAGAGAGAGGAATTAATGCATCAATAGCTAAGATGGTGTCTCTGAGTCTGATTTTCAAGCTGTAGGTTCTTGCATTGCCCACTTGGTGTTAACGTGTATATACTGCATTCTGTTGGTACTGGTTGTATGTGGTTAACTATTATTATTAGCTGTTCTCTTATATTTTTGGTTTTGAGCCTAGCCTTTAATGGCTGAGCCATTTCTCCGGGCCACCTATTAATAATCATAAAGAGAGCTGGGCATGTTGGCACACACCTTTAATCCCAGCACTCAGGAGGCAGAGGCAGGTGGATCTCTTAGTTCAAGGCCAGGTTGGTCTACAAAGCTACACAGAGAAACCCTGTCTTGAACTACTCATGCCCCCCAATCATAAAGAGATAATAATGTTACTCTATCTCTTAGGAAATACAACCATTTCTTCATTGAAAAATACCATATTTATGGGACAGTTTTGCATACAGCAAACATTTATGGAAGATGTACTGTTTGCCAGACATTCTTGAGAGACTTTCATGTTGATTGAGTCCTGTAATCACTTAAGCTGATGAACTAATTTAACCCTCAGAAAAGTACCTCTGAGATAGAAACTACTACTGTACATGATTCCTACTTCCTACTTTCCTGTGAAGATATGGGCATAGAGAGCTTAAATAACACATTAAACACCCTAAAGGGACAAATATAGTATATTTAAATGCATGTACAACATACTAGAGTCAGTAAATAAAAGGACTAGAATTTGAACTCATGAAGTCTGTTTTCAGGTTCTAGGTACAATTACTAGAATTTATTATCTCAGTAAACATTTCTCTCTCTTTCTCTTTTCCTGTGTGTGTGTGTGTGTAGATAGTGTTTTTCATATTTGTTTTTGTTTTTGTTTTTCATATCTGTATCACATTTAATATTTGAATTTGGAGCTTTTCTATACAACATTCTCTTCTTTATATTCAAATCAAGCTGCCAGATTAAAACTCAGTTATTGACGAATATGGCATAACTTCATTCATTTAAAAGTTTAGAAATATTTTTATATTCAAAGAACCTTCCTGAGAAATTAGAAAAAAAGGCTAAATAAGGCCAAATATGCAGTGTTTTACAAACCATAGATTCAAAAATTCTCATTCACAAAGATCCCTTTAAGAAAGTCCAACTAGGTGTTCTCAGAACTTGAGGCTGCTGTGCTTTCTTAGGCTACTGGCAGGTTATTGCCACTGGGACTAAGAAGGAGGAGGCTGCTAATCCCAAAGAAAGCAGAACATATTAGGCCAGCCAAAGACAGGTCTTGTCTAGGTCAAACCCCCACTACCAAGGCCAAATTCATGTATACTTATGGAGCATAGCAGAGTGCAGAGGGTGAGCAAGTAGCTGAGTGAGTTCTTGGGGGGCATATCATTTCAAGAAGCAGAAAAACAGATTGCTGGGTACAAAGACCCCAGAGTCACAATCTCTAGATTTACCTACCAGTTTGGAATTGGGATCCTTATTAGTCAATGTGATTTAAGTCAGAGTGGTTGTTTGTTTGTTTTAAGAAGAATGATATATTTGTCTCATATTTCTTCTCTGTAAAAAATAACATTTAGATCCTAGGACATAGGGAGAAATTGTTTGTGAAATGCTAACCATGGAATTTCCCAGAGAGTAAGAGCAATGCAATAACAATTATTATTGCTATAACAATGTAGCAGGTAGACATGTCACTGTCTTCCATTTGGTTTATATTCTACAGAAATTTATAGCAATTAAATCTATATGTGTGTATTTACTCTCTTTAAATTTATTTCTACATTAGAGAGTCATTCGCTGTGAGTAGTGTCTCTTTGGGATTATTTCATGGGCTATGCTTCTTTATTAGCTTTAGTCCTCTGGAACAAGCAATCAGGTGGCTGATCTTGTAATTCAAATTGCAAACTGCATAATTCTAAGTGCAGTTGAGGTACAGATACCTTGCTTTACATGAAGTCCTGGCTCTTGGGCCTCTAGTTTCAGATATTTTGAGATACATTTCAAGGCTATGTACAAGGGTGAGTGGTGTGTAGTGAACAGGCTAATTCTCACTAAGCTCTTACAGTTGGGAAATCATCCCCAGGTACCACACAGATAGTGTGAACACACAGATCGTTTCTTCCAGCCCTGTCTGCCCCAGATTCACTTGTGTAAGAAGTCAAGGGGTTATGCTATGCAGAGCTTGTATCTTTCTTGAACATGCTCTGGATACCTGGAACATTACTGGGAAATCTGTTGTGGTCTCTGGTAGAACTGAAGGTGGGATGAAGAGAACCAGGGGCAAATTGTTCTCCCTGAATCTCTATACTTTGATGCATAGTTGTAAGGAATTCAAGAATTTAAATTTGAATTTAGCCTTCCAGGTTTTTATGAAGGCATATTTATTTTCCAAGGTAGAGATATAGAACATGTTATTTAATGGTTTGTTGGCTCAATAAGTTTTAAATATCAAGATGTATGGCATGTGGACTTTCCTTTGAACTCTTTCCCAGTACAAATATTACCTTAACAAGTACATAAGTAGTGTAGATGCACACACATACACACACCATGTTAAAATGTCCATGATTTTCTTTGCCAATACAGAAGTGCTGAAGAAACAGAGCATCAGTTCAAATTCAAGAGCAGAGAAGTAGCATAGTATGAGAATGACTGCCTGTTATCATTTTTATTTTTTCCGTTATCTTGAAAATTATATTTCTGGGAAAGGAAATATGATCATACAAATAAATCAAAACCAATAATGGGATAGTTTCATGAGAAGAAAAGCCTAGAAGAAAGCAGAGGGAAATCTCTAGAGGTCAATTGTACTGAACATGGTATGTGTCTATTCTCTGTCAGCCAAAGTTGTGGTGTCTCAAAATGATTGCTGGAATATCTGAAATTCTTAATAAAAATTCCAGGAAAACTGGGGGCTTCTGGAAGCATATGTGAAACCAAGGATATTTAATTTTCCGTAAAAGTCACTTGGTTAAGACATCCATTAGGTGTGACGAGTGGTCCGTTTTAGTTTTTCTTTTGTTATGTTTGAATGCCTCAAAGCAAAGAACAATGGAGAGGGAGAACCTTAATTCTGTCCTCATCATTCTTGGGGGGAATGTTGGGTGGAAGCTGTTCCTGCTTTGTGAGGTGGCAAGGCTGAGATCTTGTTTGGTGACTTTAGCAAGAAAGTTCCTTTCCCCCACATGGCTCCATGTAGAAGCCACAGTAGGGCACACCTTCCCTAAAGAGGACCAATGTTCGATCAAAGATATGGGAGTAGCTGTGTTCCCACTGCATCAGTCTCAGAGCCCTAGACTAATTCCTTCCATCTGAGTACACTTTGGTATTCAACCAAGATCTCGTTTGATAAGTGTACCTCAGTCTCTCTATTTACAATTCTTGTGGCCTTTGGTAAATCCGAGATTCTCATGGAGCCTCAGTGTACCTAGGTGTACAGTAAGGGCTGGAACAGCCCGTCTCTGAGGCTTTATAAAATTGCAGATACAGTGCCAGCTTTACTGCTGATGCTTCTTCCTCAGTGTGAGCTCTTTTCAAGTCAATTGTAGCATTTACATAGTAGTCCTTTATCAGAAACCTGCTACTGGTCTTTTCTTTGAACAAGAAAGCCCACTCTTATTTCATCCCCACCGCTAACATTCGCAACATACAGGTCTAACTCTGGAGTGCAACATGAACTGAGGAGCTGTTGTGTGACTATTTTATACCTCTCCTCCAAGGAACTCCTGAGTGAAAAATGCATCTGGCTCCCATTTCCTGCAGAAGTTTGCTTATTTGAAATGTTTAAGAAATCAATTGATCCGACTTCAAACAAACTAGGATTTGCTGGCTGTGTAAAAGCCCAAACCTCCTTTTGTGTCACTCCCAAGTCTGGACTTCACAAACATCCAGTTCTCTTCATACTTTAGCAGAGGACTTCTTCCTGGCCATTGCTCCTTCGTGCTGAGCCAAGTGTCAGGCTGGGAAGGGAGGCAATAAATCTCTGTGACTCTTCATTTCTGGAATTTTTCCTGTTGCTTCTGATAAGGAAATGACAGAGAACTTCAGCTCTATGCATAGATCTCAGAGAAATGTAGAAACCAAATCATGTTTTGCTCACAAAAGAGAAAACAAAATGTGCTAAATTTGGCTTTGAGTTTATCCAGATGGTTTTCAGAGGGCTTGAGTAGTGGATGCAGAAATTATCTTTGTTCTAGACTAGATTGTACTTGGAAATTTTAAAAATGAAAACAAATTCCTATTTTTCAAATATTTTGAATAAATATTTCTTAATGTGAGGAAAGCAGCAAAATTAGTCCTAAGAGGAGGTCTTTGCAAAGAAAAGATTTCTTGCCCCCTGGAGTAAGAGATTACTCACTGTCTGTGCCTTTCATCTATCTCTCCACTCATCTGTCTTGGTACTTCCCAGTTTCGTACTAGGTTTTAATGACTGAAATGAATGTGATTGGAGACCAGCAATCCTTCCAAAATGGAAAGATTTTTCCATGACCTCTGCACACTATGTGGGAAACTAATGAAGCCAACTTGGTTCTAGCCAACTGTATGCATGGCCACTGCAAAAAGACACTCTCAAAATAAAAGAAGGAAGACAGTTGGGTTTTGCAAAGCTTCTAGTCGATTTTTGAATATTTTCTATCTAGTAACATCACAGACAACATTCACTTTCTGGCATTTTAGTGGAAGTGGTAAAAGTTGCTTGGAACAAAAAGTTTCATTCAGCTGCTCTCATTCGCTTGAGGCTCAGTACCATAAATGTAGCAAAGAAAGAGAGCAATATTTATCCACAGGGGATTGGTGAGCATTGACATGACCTCAACTAACAAGTGGGGCCTTTCAAAGGAGCCAAGATTTTGAGCCATACTACATGAGAAGCTCATTAAAAACCCATTTATAATTAAACATTCTGTCTCTAGAGGCTGCAGCCAGCTTGGGTCCTGACGATGTCTTTGTTGGCACACAGCAATACAGTCAGAGATCCTGACACACTCACCATTTTGAGCAAATTGGCCTATCATTCCTTCTACTTTTAAAAACAGTTGGCCTGAGCTTCATTGACTTAATTTTCTCTTTCAGAACTACATAGATGCAGCTTTTGAACTGGTGAAGCAGAGCCACTATTTAGCTAAAAAAAAAAAAAAGCATTTGGTTAGTCTGAAAATTACTTACCTTTGATCTCAGAATGTGTCTTTTACATATGTCTGAACATGAATCTGTCTGATATCCTCAGAGTTCATTTCAAGCAAAGTACTAAAGCCACAGACTTTCCACTTTAATTGTTACCCCCGCACCCTCCCCCTTCCTGCCTTGCTTCTCGTGCTTATGCTGTAAATGGAAAGGGTCGATGAGAGCATTAGAATTTGCTCCTGAACTTTCTACTTGGGTAATAGGATTTGGAAGTTTTAGAAAAGCATATGGCAAATACAACTTATTTCCTTTGCATTTTCTGTGCATTTATTTAACAACTATTTCCTTGGTATTTAATATGAGCCAGGCACTGTGCTTCCCTATGGAGACAGATCAGATTCCTGTTCACACAGAGTCCTGTTTGCGTGGAGGGGGTCAGGAAATGTGCCAAGTAAGGTCATTTTAGACAGAGGCAAGTGATGAAAGGGAGAGGAAGAGGAATGTGGGATGAGAGTGAGACTGTGTGGAATTCCAATAGGTAGTAAACAAGGCGTCTTCCCCAGGAGGTGGTGGACGAAAGAAGGTAGCCATAGGCTATTGCCTGGACAGTGTACAGGCACAGTGCCCACCACTGGGAATTCTGAATGGATTAACATGTGTAGAATATGTAGATCAATCACTGCCTGGAATCTATAAAATGTGAACTGCCTTTCCTGCACTAAATATATTCATAGTATCTTCCAAATTCAAGACTCCTGGCAGGTGCAGAGAATTATAGAGATTGACTTCCCGAAGCTCAAGTGACACATTCCCAAACGAGGCTTTCCCTGTGTGGTTTACAGACCATTGGTTTCTTACTCACTGGCCTTTCTCATTGCCAATCTTGTTCCCATGGAACCTACTTGGGCAAGCATAGAGGAAAGGTCAGAAACATACATTTTGCACAGACTCTCTGCAGCTGATTCTTGAAACCCGCATTGCTAATAGTCTATGTCTGAACTGTAATTGCTTCTGATTCAGCACTTTCCATCACATCAAGAATAATTGTCTCCAGTGCAAGGAACACATCAACACTTCTGATGAGCTCAGTTTAGTTTGTGAAGCCATTGTGTACTATGGAGCTACATTCCACAGTTACCACTCCAAAATGCTCAGGGTATAACTTCACTGGGTTTTGATCTGACCAGGGAAGCTGTGGTTTTGGATCACCCAGCTTTTGGCTAACTATAATTTGGAAGGTCTGTCTGATGCTCTTCAGTGCCCTTTTAAAACCTGCCAAAGAACAAAAAGGTTTTTTACCTTTTAGGTATAAGTGCCAACCAAAGTTTGCCAAAGGCTCTTGTATCCTGGAAGTCATTCTACTTGTAAGTACATCAGGCTAAGTAAAATTCCTCCTTATATCTATTTTTAAAGCATGGTTTCCACAAAAGGGGAGATGGATAAGGCTTATTTTATTATCTCTCCTTGGCTTTCCCATTTAATGTATCTATTCATTTTCTCACTTTAGAATGATTTGTAGGCATTTTAAAAGTTTTATATCCAAGGATCTAAAAAAAAATGAATATAAGGAGAGATTCATGCTGATTTCTGAGGTTGAATGAAAACAGACTTTAAAATCCAGATTGGTTTCTATGCCTCAGAAGTGTGAGACTTCTGTTTTTCTATCAAATACTTTTCCTAAAAGGGGCTTAGCTGGGAACACGTGTATTTCATCCATTTTCTTTTTCCTGTCTCAGTCTTCTCTCTTTATTAGTTTTTATTGATAACTATGTGGGCAAATGCAGTGATAGCAATGGAAAGAGGCCAGCACCGACCATGAGGATGATAGCATGAAAGAACTCAAGTGAGTTTAAAGCAATTTAGAATCATAGACACAGATCTTATAAGCATAGGTTGATTGAGGAAGTGGCCAAAAGAAGCCAACTTTTAGGGCTGTCAGTCTGCCAGCCATTCATTTTTTTTCTTTTAAAACAAAACCCTTTAGGTTGACAGTGCCACCTCAAAGGACAAAAATGGGTGATGAATGTAGATCACATAAGAACCTGTGGAACCCAAGGTAATCTGTAAGGCTCACTGTCACTGGATCACAACCTGCAATAAGTTTAAGGGTTACACCAGAGAGGAAGGATGCACTACACAAGCGCTCCCTCACCTGGAGAGAAAAGCTTCTGTCCTCCACCACCCTGCCCCGACCCCATTCAACCTAGCCAAACTAAATTTTCTTCATTCATTCAATGCTTTGCCGAGTGCCGTATGAATATCAGGTACAGTTTGTATACCTGGTCTACAAAGTGAGTTCCAGGAAAGCCTGGACTGTTATACACAAGCAATCTGAGAGGAGGGAATCTCATTTGAGAAAATGTCTCCAGAAGATCAGCCTGTAAACTGACAAACCTGTAGGTCATTTTCTTAGGGAGTGATTGAAGGGTGGTGCCACCCCTGACTGGTGGTCCTGTATTCTATAATAAAGCAGACTGAGTAATCCACACGGAGCAGGCTCATGCGCAGCACCTCTCCATGGCCTCTGCACCAGCTCTTGCTTCCAGATTCCTGCCCTTCCCAAGTCCCTGTTCTGACTTCCTTCAGTGATGAACAGTAATGAAGCCAAATAAACCTTTTCCTCCTCAAGCCACTTTTGGTCACGTCGTTTCATCACATCATGAGCCTGACTAAGACAGTGGCAGTGGCAGTACTGTTTGCTCTTGTGGCCGCATTCCTTGGATGACCTGACTATAGAAAGCTGAAACTGATTCCATCTCAGTGCTCCCCTTTTTCTTCTTCTGGGCTGCCTGTGAGTAGGAATATTTCTGTAATTACTGCACGTGAGATGATGTCATTGGGAAAACTCAGAAAGAATCACCTTTTCCCACCTATGTTTGGGGGCTCTTTATAGAGACCACTTGTTTCATCAGCTGTGTGTTTTTTCAAGTTAATAAATTAACTAATTTAAAAAGATGCACAAAATTATGTGTACTTATCATCTACAATATGACGCTTTGGATTGTAAAATAGTTGAATCTAGCTAAATAATATATCCGTTACTTCACACAATTTGTGTGTGTGTGTGTGTGTGTGTGTGAGAGAGAGAGAGAGAGAGAGAGAGAGAGAGAGATGAAAACACAACTTTCATTTTTAATTTTTTTTCAGAAATGCATCATCAGAATAAATTACCCTGCTCTCCCACAGTGGACACTTAAATCGGTTCTATATGTTGCTGTTATGAGAGACTGCCTAGTGTATTTCTTACTTAGCAACTGCCTTGGTTCAGTCCAATCTCTGGCAAAATCCATTTGCTAGGTAGATAGTTTTTACATTTGTAGTTGTCTTCTGTCTCTACAATGGAGAAAAATGTATCTCATTGAGTTGCTATGAATAATTGAGTATATATAAAGCATAGAGGATCTCAATACAAATACTAGGCATGTATTCATTTTTCAGTACTTTGGTACAAATGCAGATATGATCAGAGCATATTCAAGTTGATTTTTATACTCCTCTTGAACATAGTTTTGTCAAAAGAATTAAGAAAAAGACGAAAGAAAGGAAGAAAAAAGACAGACAGACAGGCAGGAAGATAGGAAGAAGCTATTTTGAAATCATTTTATCATCTTCCAATGTAGTTATTCAAAGGCGTCACTAGATGGCAATTGTGATTCATAAAACTAGCAGCAGATGGTTGCCCTCTATGGGTCTGACCTTGGCAACAGTGTTTCCTGTGCTCTGGAGCTTTAGACTCAAGCTGTTCCTTCTTACTCCATGAGCCTTAAACAAAGCTATAGTCAACAAAGCTTGCCTTCTGTAGGTGTTCTTGGCACTCCTTTATAGGTGCTAGTCCTTCTAAGAGCAGCTATGCTGAGCCTGGGTTCCCTTGCCAAGATAATATTGTAAATATGCATATCAGGAGTGTTTTAGGTCAGGTGACAATAGTCAAAATCCTGGGCTAAGAAGATCTTCAGTGATTCTTAAAGTGTGTTCCCTCGCTAGCAGCCTTAGCACATCACCTGTTTATGTATTCAAAATGCAAGTTCCTGGCTGCCTTAGGTCTGGCAATCAGGAAGTCAGTGTTTTAGCAAGCATCTCAGGTGATTCCTGTGCCTGCTCAAGTTTGTGAACCACTGAGATAGCAACGTTTCAGATAATATAAATGTTGGCCCTGGAAGGTTCATCAGAGCACATTTCTTCCCCACTTAAGTTTCACCTTAAATGAAACCATTGCCAAGTTATGACTCTTGTAAAATGTAAAAGGATGTACTGAACATGATGGAAATCCCAAGCATTAGATGTGGTAGAGTCAGAATTTATTTATGTTGAATAGCCCAGCTTTTCCAACAATGCATTTTACCACTCTCCTCCTCCAAACTGAGGCTATACACTTACACATTGTGTCCTAATTGAAAAAAGTCATGCATGCATTATTTATGCAAGAGCTTATTGATTTCAATATATATTTCTATTTGTGTGTGTGAGTGTGTGTGCATGTGTGTGTGTGAGACAACTTGTATGACCCATTCCCTGAAGTGTGGATGCATGTATGTAGTGGAGGAAGAGAAAATCAAAAAAGATATATGTAAAAACTTACATGCAGTTAGTCTTGGAAGACAGGTGGATGCCACTAGAGATTAGGGAAAAAAGGCAAAAGGCGGAAGCTTTAGAGCTAAATTTTGGATGTGGCTAGATGCTCACCAGATGAAGAAGTAGATCACCAGATAATGAAGAAGAATGGCTTTTAGAACAAGCCATCAGCATGTCTATGGCCACAGAGTCATGAGACTGGGGAACAGCAAGGTTTGTTCAAAGGGAGAATGTAGTCGATAAGTTGTAAGCAGCAGCATTACGTCTATTAACCATAGCTGACACTCATTGACTGTTCATGTGAACACGGCACTGAGAATTTTATAGCTGTTATCAATCAACTTAATCCTTGAGCAACTTTGCTCTCATCTACTCTCAGTCTTGCATTACAGATGATAATAGTCATGCACACATTGCAATATTTTCCTTGAAAGTCGGTGTTTCTGTTTCCATTTCTGAGAGAGACATTGCACTTAAAAATATATTTAATATTTGCTTCTTCTAGAACATTCTCTGTAATGTGAAGTAAGTATACATTTGTAGAGAACGATGGATATATTCTTAATATAATCTCCCTCCCCTGTTTTGATTTTTTATCAAAGTAAAATGCATGCTTTAGTCCTATTTCATCTTATGCAAGTAGGATCTTTCTAAGCAAGTACAATTCCCTCTCACTCAGCTCAGTGGCAATTTATAATTACTATCTGTATGGGTCAGCAACTCTTACTAGTTAGATACTAGACACCAATAAACAATGTTTCTATAGTACTTTCCACTAAATTGAAACTGAATGAAAAAGAATGCCTTCCTTAGTAACATCTCTGCAAAATAGCTTTTCTTGGGCTATTCAATTAGTAAGTAACCCCAGGGCAGTGATAGCAGTAAGACTAGTAGTTGGCGATGAATGTAAGAATGTGGAAGTGCATCTGAGAAAGTTGGAAGGGTTCTTCTTCTTGGAGCAAGTGTCTTAACACAATAGGACTACCATACTTCCTTTTTTCCTTTTTAAAATGTTTTTTTGAGGTTATACTTACATTTTCCCCTTCCCTTTCACCCATTGCATAATCCATAATAATGCATACATAGATATCTATGTATGTACATCTATCTATCTATCTATCTATCTATCTATCTATCTATCTATCTATCTATCTATCACCTATCTATCTCTATATGAACATATATATCTATGTCTGTATGTATTATGCATTAGGTAGAACCAATGATTTCTCACATATACATGTGAAAATATTGTCACGATAATATATTTTCACACACATATGCCAAATATATACATATGACCTGTATGTTTAGTGTTACTTGTTTGTATACGTTCTCAGGGATGACCATTAGGCAATCTTATCGCAAGTGCATTTTTCATAAGTGTAAAAAATCAGAAGGTTTTTGTTTCTCTTTCTTTATTTCAGCTCAAGGACTAAGTGTCCGGTAATTCTTCATTTATTTGGAATGTTGGCCGTGGCCGGGTTGTCATGATAATGGAAGAATTGTGAGGGGAACGTGGCAAAGAGGGTCCATGGCAATGGCTTGAGTCACTAAGAAGAGGAAGCTGAGTCATGAGTGACTAGCTGCTCTGAGATCACGACTTTATTACATTTTTGTTTCTATTTTATAAGCACTCACTGTGGATGTGATTTTTCACAGTCAACCTTTGCGTCTTATCTTCCCTGGTCAGAAGTGCCAACTACTAAACTGGAAATTCAAACTGTACTGAAAATTTTGGCAGAATTCAAAATACTGTGCATGGTCCTTCCTAGTAAGTGCAGATGGTCAAGGATTACTTAGATTTTGTTTATATTTTTTTTAGCTATTTAACTTTTTCATGAGAAAATTATTTTTCTATAATGTAGGTTTTGATCTATAAAATATTTGTATTGGATAGAATAATTGAGAAGACAGCTCCGAGGATCTGTGTACTTATGAGGTAACAAATGACATAGAATACTCATTTCTGAGTTTTCATTGTAGCAAAATTTTAGTGTTGAATTAATAAAAAAATGTATCAGACCAGATAGGCCTCTATGAGTTTATGTAGGATCCTTAAAATAGTTCTGTAGTTAAACTGTTAGTTTCAGTAAGACCCTATTTTACCTCAAAGCTGCATTTACACGGTTTATTTACACACGGCCTTTTGCATATCTTCCTGGGTAACACAAAGGCAAATTCTAACGGACTGCATTAGTGGTTTATGGCCCATTTGTTGGAAGGTGAAAGAAGCACAGCTCACAGCAGCTGCCTGTACTTTTGAGAATGACCTTGGCCATGGCTGCTTTACATACACATTACAACTTTGATCTTTAAACTTGTGTTTGTGTCTGAAAGTGTCCTGCTACCTCAAGAATATCTAGAAAATTCTTTTTTTTTAAAACCTTTTTTAGTCTATGGTGCTTGAATAATCTACAGGGTGCTTTGTTCTGAACCAGAAAGGAACTATGGTCTAGAAAGAAGAATCTATAAAACATTGTTATTATTTTGGTACATTTGTGATTGATAACAAAATTATATTTAATATCTACTTCCCATACCAGGGACAGTTGTCTTTCTAGTTCACATCAGTCTTGGAATCAATTGCAACAAATTTATACA